>CAKAKR010065785.1:8839-55379 GCA_916700685.1 Adelosebastes latens
ATGACTTTTTAAAAAGAAATTTCAACAAACTATACTATGACTTTTTTTTGCATTTTTTTCAACATACTACACTATGACATTTTTTGAGATACTATACTTTGACTGTTTTTGCACTTATTTTGTCATATTATAATATGACTTTTTGCATTTTTTTCAACATACTATATAATTAAATTTTTTTGACATGCTATACAATTACTGTTTCTGCATTTATTTGAACAAACTATACTATGCCTTTTTTTCGACATATTATATATACTATGACTTTTTTGCATTTTTTTTCATCATTTTTTTTCACCCTACAACTTTTTTCAATTTTTTCGACATACTATACCATGACTTTTTATTTCAACATATGACTTTTTTTATCACTTTTTCAACATACTATACTAAGACTTTTTTCGACATACTATATTTTGACTTTCTATGACTTTGTTTTTGACATCCTATAATATAATTTTTTTTTTTAGTTTTTCCCACATCCCTATGACTTTTTTTTACATCTTATAACACAATTATTTCTGACTTTTTTGCACATACTGTATTATAACTTTTTTTTTTTATATAACATATAAAGACTTTTTAGACCTAAAGCTTATCCTAGATGACTGCAATGGCCAGGAATCAAACCCAGGTCAATTGCTTGTGAGGTAGCTCTGCTCACCACTATACCACCATCACTGACTCTTTCCACATACTATACTATGATTTGTTATGACTTTTTTATGACTTTTTTCGACATACTGTACTATGACTTTTTATGACTTTTTTCAACATACTATATTATGACTTTTTTCAGCATTTTTATGACTTTTTATGACTTTTTTTCGACATGACGTTTTTATCCCTTTTTTAGACATACAATGACATTTTTGGACTTTTTGACATTTTGACTTCTTTTATTACTTTTTTCGACTTGGACCTTTTTTGTACTCTTTTTTTGACATGCCATATTATGACTTGTGAAATAGCTCAGGGTTGTTTATATCTGGTTGGAATACTGTAGGTTGTGAGTTTGATCCTTATGTGACACAGTGAGTTTTGAGGTCTAACTTCAAATGAAGTCAAACACAAAAACAAACATTGTATTGGTGCATCTGGTCAGATAGCTCAGTGTGGTAGATATCTGGTTGGAATACTGGAGGTTGTGGATACGATCCTTATGTGGCACAGTCTGTTTTCAGTTCTAACTTCTAATGACGAAGTCAAATATACGAAGAGAACAATCCCAAGTGCGTGTGGCATTGGTGGCTTGGTTGCTAAATTCCCGGTTCTGGCTGCGGCAGAGCGGGGTTCAATCCCCACCCTTGCATCGATGCCCGGTGCCCGACAGTGGAGTGAGATGAGCGTCTCCTCCCAGGTTTTCGGAGAGATACAACTGGAGTGTTATGCAAATTACACTGAATTGTTACAAAATAAATCTAATATATAACCCTGAGGTCAGGGAAACGGGATGTTTTTTTTTTCCTGGGGTGGTGACTCCTTCCGCAACTGCCTTGAACACCTGGTTGTGGTGCCAGCGGTAATGGCCTTCGGCCAAGGCTTGAGATGCTGAGATGTTGAAAGAGATGTTGAAGGGAAAATAAATAAAGGGTTAGGGTTATATTATACAGGGTTAGGGTTATATATCATACAGGTCAGGGTTATATATAATACAGGTCAGGGTTATGGTTAGGGTTATATATCATACAGGTCAGGGATTATATATCATACAGGTATATATTATGGACGACTCATTTAGTGATAGATTGATTATAATATATAATACATTATATTTATTTTGTAACAAATGACCACTGACAGTATCAGTTATCAGTTATAATTTCTGTTTTTCTGTTGCATAACCCCTCCATTTACTACTCCAGAGCTTTCATCCACATCTCTAATTAGAAAACGGTGACAAAGCTAAAAATTGGACTTTAAATTAAGTTTTTTCTTCATCAAATAACATAAATATTAAAGATTTAGGGGCAAAATGGATTATAAAACAAAATCATGGAGTGTATCTTTAATGTTTGACCACCCTCAGACATGTCTTTTCATGTCACATTAATAATTGTTTAGTTCAGTTGTCAGATATTATCTCAGTATTGTCCCTCTTTAACTTAAGTCCATGTCATGAGGCGAGGGATTAAGAGCTGATCGGTTAAGTGTTCTTTAGTGATTGATCTCGGGGCTCAGAGCTTCTCTGCCCTTACATCATATGCTCCAGATCATCGTGCCAGTAAAGTCTGGACACATGTTTGTTTACAAATAAGGTTAAATATATCCTAATGTTTAGTATTTCACATTACTGCCGTGTTCTGTGTCATTTTAAGACTAGAACTGCTGTGAAGCTTCATTGGAAATTGCTGTTTTAAAGTCTCTGTATGGCAGTAAATAAACTGTAAAACTAGGAACTAAAAACTACATATTCCATACCATCAAACATATAGATTTATTATTATTAAATGTAGTAGTGGAAGGAAAAGTAAAGTAGAAGTAAAAGTAGAAATACCATAGACTAAAAATGCTCCATTACAAGTAAAACACCTGAATTAATAAGGTACAGAAGTATTATCAGCAAAATGTATCACAAATAAAAGTACTCATTATGCAGAATGGCTCCTTTCAAAGTGTAGTAGAATACACTAACGAATACATGTAAGAGCATTTTAATGTAATAGTTGCTCAAGTAAAGCACAAGTACGTCAAAACTGTACTTAAGTAGAGTACTTGAGTGGTTAGTTACATAGTTACATTCCACCAGTGGTAGTGGGATGCTACAGAGGAAAAACAAAGGAAAAAGGATGGGAGCTGTCAAATGCAGAAAAGTGAGACAATGTGTTATCATTTATTATTTATAAAAGGCTTCAGAGCAGCTGCTGATTCACACCCTTTGTGTGTTCTTCAAGTTATTGAGTGTCTGTATTTGTGCACATTTAGCATAAAACATTTGATCACTTTTCTGCATTCGATGGCTCCGTTTATTTTTTCTTTGTAGCCTGTTATCACTAACATATGTGGGACATGTTTTCCCACTTTTTGTAGCTATATATAGTAAAAACAAAGGTGACCCACATTAACCATGACATTGTTTTACACCTGCAGTTATTTTTCATATACAGTAAATAAATGACTAAACCACAATAAGCAGTTACTGCACTGTAATGAAATGGTAGAGTTTGATGCAGAGGGGTGCAGTATGTGGTGGGCTGTGACAGACAGGCAGACAGAATATCTTCAGCAGATTTTTGGGCTTTTTGATAGTCATGCTAATTACTGTCACTCACTCCTGCCAATAAATGACACCTCCATAATTCACTTCAATTCACACGTTGACAGATGTATCTACAGTAACTTGAAATACACCTTGTATTTATATCTCGCTCTCCTTCATCGCATCTATTCGTGGCTGAGCTGGTACAGAAGAGGACTGAGCCGAGTTGGCACATGCAACCATGACAGAACATCTGAGGGGATTATAGCCGCTCGGAGGACTTTAAAAAGGGAAAGTCGGACAGAGGAAATCCACAACTGAGAAACAAGCGAAGCTCATCAGACAGCATCAGAAAAAACACGCTGAGACTTCAACAAAAGGTAAGATGCAATTTTCTCAACTCTGGTACAGGGAGGCCTTTACTGCTTTGATAACATGTACTGCTTCAGCGAAGAGAAAGACAGACAGAGTGATGCTTTATAGCTTTATTCTTGAGTATCATGGATGAAAATGAGTTGAAATCAGATCTGAGATTCTTACTGAGAAGACATCATAAGGAGTAATTCTTTGTGCTGCTGGCCTTCTTGCTGGTACAGCTCGAGGCCCGGCCTCCATTCATTTATAAAGTCCTCTTAAAACTGGGGTACTTTTTTTTTTTAATCAATGCATTTATGCTTTTGTGTTATGTCTGGAACTTTACTGTAAGGACACCTCTACAAAGGGGAGATCATTCCTTGATGGTAGCGAAGGAATCTGCAGAGGCAAGGCAGGTTTATTTGACAGCACCTTTCAACAGCAAGGCCATTCAAAGTGCTGTATATCAGACTGGAAAAAGCATTAAGACAAGATATGAAATAAACACAAAGCAATATCAAAAGACACATGTAAATACGATTTCATAAAGTAAAACAAAATTGAATAAAGTTACGGTAAAGTATAAGATATGAATAAATTGTCGTACATTTAATTTAATAGAAAGCAGTAGCAAACAAAAGAAAAGTATAAAAGAAGTGAGAGTTGCATGGATCTCATATGTTTTTTGTTCTTTTTCTTTTTCAGTAACTCATCAAAATGTCAGACGTTGCAGTTCCCGCCGACAGGAAGGCTCCTCCCAAGTTCAAGCAGAGGGCCGCTCGCACCTTCAAGAGCAAGGCGCCTAAACCCGGCCAGAAGGGGTGAGATGGATTTATTAATATTTAACACAAAATATACACAAGTCTTTTCTTTATTTGCCATTTTCTGCTGACTTTCAAGCGAAGTGTCTTTCAGTTTGTACTCATCAGATCTTTTTTGCACTCAGATTCGGAGACGACATCCCTGGCATGGAGGGTCTCGGCACAGACATCACAGTGGTTTGCCCATGGGAAGCCTTCGGGGACATGGAGCTCGGCGACCTGGCGAAATATGGAATAGTTTAGCCCTCTTCCCTCTGCCTTTACCCGTACTGCTGGTACTATTGTCCCTCATGTATTCTAACTGTTGACTGAGCAGCTGAACATCTTGTACTTGTGCGCTCTAGAGAGGATGTAGCTTTTGATTATTTAAAGGTTTGACCTGGAATAAAAGAAATCTAGCACTCCCTCTTGTCTCCTGCACTTTATCTGCCCCTGCCTTTCCACCAGTTCTCCATCGTCCTCGTAACGAGTGGTATCAGCAGCTCTGGACCTCAGCTTGTATTTTCCACAGAGGAAAACAATAAATCAAATGGAGTATATATTCTGTGATATGAAAGAGGTTTGGATATCTGTTATTGTGATATCCAGGTAATGCTTCTCCTCAAAGCTGCTGATTCAACATACACAGATGTCTATTTTGTGTATTAGTTATGCCAATTTTATTTTTTATAAGAAAGTCTATAACTCCCTTCACTCTTCAGTGAAACAGATCATCTGTATATTTTGTCAGTAGAGAGGAACAATCTCATAAACACAATAAAAGGTAATATTTTGAATAGAACTTCTGTCTTTGTGTCCTTCCTATTATTAACACCACATGCTACACATTTCACACTCAACACATAAAAATACAATAGCCAAAATAAACAACTACATACATGTAGTTTGGCCTCTTGTGTCTTTCACTGTTCATATTTTCTGGCTTCAGAGTACAATATAATAGTATAATTTGTGCTTAATAACTCACTTATTGACACTGACAATTTATTTTGGCTGCCACACTTGCGCATTATATAAAAAATATATATATTATTCAGTCAAATTGTAAAAATAAATCTGGCTTCAAGGACAGCGGGTGAGGGAGAATAGAAGAAGATGACTGAAGCTGCTGTTGCCGTGGCAACCAAAGCTGCTTATTCACAGTAAGTATAGATTCTATTGTTTTGCTCCACAAGGACGTTAAAGAGAAGGTTTAACAGAGAAGATGAACAGTTTTAATGTCAACACAAACACCACATATCGCTAAACATCAAGTTATCATCTATTATCTATCTGTTATTTTAAAGAAGTTTTTAAAGAAGTAAGAAACTATTTAATTGATTTGTACAAAAAGACAGAATTATCATAACATTTTAAAAGGTACAGCTTCAAATATCATAACATGAACACAAGAGGAAGAGAAAGAGGTTATTTAGTGTTACATTATTTTGTCGACCCCATGTCTATCCCATATACAGTATATTGTACAGTGGAGGAAGTAGTATTAACATCTTATACATATGGAGTCAACCGATTTTAAACATGAAGTTCAGTTTAGCTTACTTTAGGAGTAATCAGCCTGTGAAAACAGCTAAAAAAGAATACTCGTAATGTGGGCCACAGTGTTATATTACATATTATATTATTGCATTAATTATTATTTATGCATTACGGTGTAAGTCACATTTTGCTGTTGTATTTGGAGAGGTATGATCAACTAGCTTATTTACTGTTGGGTAGTTTAATCTGTAACGATGCATCATTTCATAAAATGATTATAGGTTTTGTTTATAAAATCTTAATCTGCAGAGTAAACTATTATTCATAAAAAGTAAATTATTTCTTCTGAATAGGACAGAAGTCTAAAGTTGTATTAAAAGGAAATACTCAAGGAAAGTATGAGTATCTTACAGACGTACTTAGACACAGTATTTAGGTTTACTTAGTTCCACCACAGCTGATATGTAATCTACACAATGCAGCTCCTCTGGTAACATTTTTGTTGGTGTTAATGTCTCTCTCTGTGTGTGTGTGTGGCCTGCAGATATCAATGCGCATTCATGTCACTGCACCAATTAGCTGTCTGAGCCTCTAAACAGCGAGCAGACAAAGGGACAGTGCCTCGTGCAATGTGGCATAAATATAGCAAACATCAGTTCACAACCTTTGGCCACTTCATTAGCGGGGTCCCTGAGGGCGGAGACGTGGGTGAACACAGAGGAGGAAAATGATTACAAGGTCTGTTTGAAATGGAGGAAGAAAGTTAAATGTGAGATATTTCACCAGGCTGCTGAGCTTCACATCACCAAAGACTTCACATGGATTCATCTCTGTGATGGGTGCACCATAGTATCATCTCCGAGTGTGATTTACTGCTACAGAATTGATCCCATCAGTATCAGGATAGTAATTAGTGTGAATATGAATGAATGAATATATATGCGTGTGATTTGGAGGCAGAAATCTCAGAGACTTATGTCTCAAAACCTCAGCAGATAAAACCAGATGTATCTGTTTGGCATTGACTTTAATATATGAAGCCCATGCAACAGCTTTCTGTAGAACAGTGGTTCTCAACCTTTTTGACTGGTGACCTCTTAAATCGAAGCAATATCTTCTTGCAACTCCTCATGGGTCTGCCAGGACCCCGCTAATGAAGTGGCCAAAGGTTTTGAACTGATGTTTGCAATATTTATGCCACGTTGCACGAGGCACTGTCCCTTTGTCAGTTGTTAAATAGTTTCTTACTTCCTTAAAAACTTTTAAAAAATCGATGATAACTTGATGTTTATCGCCATGTGGTCTTTGTGTTGACAATTAAACGGTCAATTTTCTCTGTTAAACCTTCTCTTTAACGTCCTTGTGGAGAAAAACAATAGACTCTATACTTACTGTGAATAAGCAGCTTTGGTTGCCACGGCAACAGCAGCTTCAGTCATCTTCTTCTATTCTCCCTCGCCCGCTGTCCTTGAAGCCAGATTTATTTTTAAAAATTCAGTGAATTATATACATTTTTTTTTAATATGCAAGTGTGGCAGCGAATCAAAAATGATGGCCACACCAGTGTCAGTATCAGAGTTATTATGCACAAATTATACTATTATATTGTACTCTGAAGCCAGAAAATATGAACAGTGAAAGACACAAGAGGCCAAACTACATGTATTTGTGTGTTTTTTTTGTTGTTGAAGTTTTTTGGTTATTGTTTTTTATGTGTAGCATGTGGTGTTAATAATAGGAAGGACACAAAGACAGAAGTTCTATTCAAAATATTAACATTTATTGTGTTTATGAGATTGTTCCTCTCTACTGACAATATATACAGATGATCTGTTTCACTGAAGAGTGAAGGGAGTTATAGACTTTCTTATAAAAAATAAATTTGGCATAACTAATACACAAAATAGACATCTGTGTATGTTGAATCAGCAGCTTTGAGGAGAAGCATTACCTGGATATCACAATAACAGATATCCAAACCTCTTTCATATCACAGAACATATACTCCATTTGATTTATTGTTTTCCTCTGTGGAAAATACAAGCTGAGGTCCAGAGCTGCTGATACCACTCGTTACGAGGACGATGGAGAACTGGTGGAAAGGCAGGGGCAGATAAAGTGCAGGAGACAAGAGGGAGTGCTAGATTTCTTTTATTCCAGGTCAAACCTTTAAATAATCAAAAGCTACATCCTCTCTAGAGCGCACAAGTACAAGATGTTCAGCTGCTCAGTCAACAGTTAGAATACATGAGGGACAATAGTACCAGCAGTACGGGTAAAGGCAATGGGAAGAGGGCTAAACTATTCCATATTTCGCCAGGTCGCCGAGCTCCATGTCCCCGAAGGCTTCCCATGGGCAAACCACTGTGATGTCTGTGCCGAGACCCTCCATGCCGGGGATGTCGTCTCCGAATCTGAGTGCAAAAAAGATCTGATGAGTACAAACTGAAAGTCGCTTCGCTTGAAAGTCAGCAGAAAATGGCAAATAAAGAAAAGACTATATATTTTATGTGTGGTTCTGTGATCTTAAATCCATCTCACCCCTTCTGGCCGGGTTTAGGCGCCTTGCTCTTGAAGGTACGAGCGGCCCTCTGCTTGAACTTGGGAGGAGCCTTCCTGTCGGCGGGAACTGCAACGTCTGACATTTTGATGAGTTACTGAAAAAGAAAAAGAACAAAAAACATATGAAATCCATGTTTGCCACTGCTTTGTATTAAATTAAATGTATGACTATTAATTCATATATGGCACTGCACTGCAACTTTTATTCAGTTTGGTTTACTTCTATAAAATCCTATTTACATTTGTCTTTTTATATTGCTTTGTGTTCATTTTGTATCTTGTCTTAATGCATTTTCCAGTCTGATATACAGCACTTTGAATGGCCTTGCTGTTGAAAGGTGCTGTCAAATAAACGTGCCTTTCCTCTGCAGATTCCTCTGCTACCATCAACCAATAATCTCCTCTCTATAGAGGTGTCATTATAGTAAACATCCAGACATAACACTAAAGCATAAATGCATTAAGCATTGATAAAAAAGCAAAAAAACAACTACAACCTGTTCAAAACTCCTCTGGGTTCATCCAAATCCATCAAGTATAAAGAGGACATTATAAAGAAATAGAGGCCGGGCCTCGAGCTGTACCAACAAGAAGGAGCACAAACAACTGCTCCTTATGAAGTCTTCTCAGTAAGAATCTCAGATCTGATTTCAGCTCTTTTACAGTCATGATACTCAAGAAAAAAAACTATAAAGCATCACTCTGTCTGTCTTTCTCTTCGCTGAAGCAGTACATATTATCAAAACAGTAAAGGCCTCCATGTACCAGAGCTGAGAAAATTGCATCTTACCTTTTGTTGAAGTCTCAGCGTGTTTTTCTGATGCTGTCTGATGAGCCTCGCTTGTTTCTCACTTGTGGATTTCCTCTGTCCGACTTTCCCTTTTTAAAGTCCTCCGAGCGGCTATAATCCCCTCAGATGTTCTGTTATGGTTGCATGTGCCAACTCGGCTCAGTCCTCTTCTGTACCAGCTCAGCCACGAATAGATGCGATGAAGGAGAGCGAGATATAAATACAAGGTGTATTTCAAGTTACTGTAGATACATCTGTCAACGTGTGAATTGAAGTGAATTATGGAGGTGTCATTTATTGGCAGGAGTGAGTGACAGTAATTAGCATGACTATCAAAAAGCCCAAAAATCTGCTGAAAGATATTCTGTCTGTCACAACCCACCACATACTGCACCCCTCTGCATCAAACTCTAGCATTTTATTACAGTGCAGTAACTGCTTATTGTGGTTTAGTCATTTATTTACTGTATATGAAAAATAACTGCAGGTGTAAAACAATGTCATTGTTAATGTGGGTCACCTTTGTTTTTACTATATATAGCTACAAAAACCGGGAAAACATGTCCCAAACATGTTAGTGATAACTAACTGAAAAGTGATAAATTGTGTTATGCTAAATGTGCACAAATACAGACACCCAATAACTTAAAGGAAACAAAAACAGTGTAAATTAGCAGCTGCTCTGAAGCCTTTTTTAAATAATAAATGAATAAGACATTGTCTCACTTTTCTCCATTTGACAGCTCCCATCCCTTTTTCCTTTGTTTTTCCTCTATAGCATCCCACTACCACTGGTGGAATGTAAGTGTTTTTACTCAAGTACTCTACTTAAAGGTGCTAAATGTGAGATTGGGAGCATATTTATTGCCTCCGCACGGCTCTCAACACGATGACAGCTGAGCCGGCGGCTCACAGCTAACGGTACTAACAGTGAAAACAAAGGTAACAGTATTGACAGAGCTAATAGTGTTTACCTGAGGGTGGAACCCGAGGTTGGGTGCTAAGTTTATGCGACCAACGGCGTTATCAGCTGTAACCGCCATATGAGCGCAGTAAAGAGCGGCAGGCGCGAGCTCGCCAGTAGGGCACGCTCACATGCACTCACACTAAAAGCAAGTGCAGCCGGCCCAGCGATGTCAACAAAGCACAGAGATGCTCAGATTACAACACACACGCATTCTCTGCTCATGTAGACATTGCTCCTCTATATCTTTACAAATAATTGTTTGCTGCTATATTAATGCTCTGGATATCGTATAGAGCACCTTTAAGTACAGTTTTGACATACTTGTACTTTATTTGAGCAACTACAACATTAAAATGCTCTTACATGTATTCGTTAGTGATAAAAACAAACAAACAACAGAATAATATGATATTCTATAACACTTTAAAAGAAGCCATTCTGCATAATGAGTACTTTTATACTTACTTTAGTAACATTATGAATTCAGGAATTTTACTTGTAATGTTGTATTTTTAGTCTATGGTATTTCTACTTTTACTTAAGTAACCCTTACAAAAAAGAAGTTTATTCAAGTATGCTTATAGTATACTTCTTTTAAACTTAAAATAAGAGAGTATGCTTTCAGATTACTTTTGATGTACTTATCAGAGATAAACTTAACAAAATTATAGTTAACTATACTTGGCTTATACCGACAAGTATACAGCAAAGTCTAAGTGTACTTGGCAGGTATACAGAAAAGTCCAAGTATACTTGGCTTATACTGAAAAGTATAAAGAAAAATATATTTGGCTAAGTACTATAAGTTCACTTAAGAAAACTTACATGTATACTTGCAGTAAAAACTATTAAACTAGTAGTTTACTGAGAGTACACTTTAAAGTGTACTTTCATAAACTAAAAAATGGGCTACAAGTATATAACTAGTAAACGAAGTTCACTTGTAGTATAGTTAATATTATAGTTGCAGTACAAAATACAACTTGGATGCAAACTAGTTGTGTACTCAAAGTTTACTTCTCTTACATTTAAAGTAAACTTACTTTTATAAACTAAAACGTGGGCCACTTTAGTCCCAAGAAGTATTGAAGTAGTACACTTGCATGTATACTACTTGTACATCGATATTAGTATACTTATTGCATAAAGTATACTTGGGAATATACAGAAGTTTACTTCATAAAATAAACTTGAGGTATACGTTCTTTTTTTTGGAAAGGAAAGGATCCGAATACTTCTTCCAAAACTACTACTACATTTAATAATAATACCGGTAAGTCTTGTAGTTGTAATTTGTAGTTTTTAGTTCCCAGTTTTACAGTTTATTTACTGCCATACAGAGACTTCTGCTTCACAGCAGTTCTAGTCTTAAAATGAAACAGAACGGAAAGTAATTATAAAATACTAAAGATTCAGATATACTGTATATTCACCCTATTTGTAAACAAACATGTGTCCAGACTTAACTGGCACGATGATCTGAGGCATGTGATGTAAGAGCAGAGAAGCTCTGAGCCTCGAGATCAATCACAAAAGAACACTTAACCGATCAGCTCTTAATCCCTCGCCTCATGACATGGACTTAAGTTAAAGAGGGACAATACTGAGATAATATCTGACAACTGAACTGAACAATTATTATTGTGACATGAAAAGACATGTCTGAGGGTCAAATATTAAAGATACACTCCATGATTTTGTCATAGCATCCCACTTTGCCCCAGAATCTGTTGTTGATGTTTGACGAAGAAAAACTTAATTCAAAGTCCATTTTTTAGCTTTGTCACCGTTTTCTAATAAGCTGTGAGATGTGGGGGAAAGCTGTGGAGTAGTTAATGGACCTTGAGTTAAGATTTTTCTGTAAAATAATTGTTTTCAAGGTCATGAATGAGCTTTAACAATCCACTGTTAAAACTCAACTATGAACTGAATTTATTGTTGTTGTAGCATAACGATTTATTATTTTACAAATTATATCTAATTGTTTTTTTTAAAATGCACTAATTCAGAAAAGAATATCAGGTTCCAAAACAACTTACATAATCCAGTTGTGTTTTTCCTCGGAGATGCTTCATTATGTAATGCTGCAGACGTCTTCACATGGCACGACACACCTTTTTGAGCCCCCTCCTTAATCTTATAGAGCAGAGGGGACAGAAAATCGTAGATAAACATGTCAGGGGGATTAGTAGGGGGTGTATATAAGAAGACACCAGGGCACAGACCAGAAAGACACAAACTGACCAGAGAGACATCGGCCAGAAGCCAACTACAAAAACCAGGTAAGATCCAACTCTGATCTTCTCTTTGCTGCCAGCTTTGGCTAACATTAAATTCTGCTGTAAGGATAAAGGTTAAATGAGAGTAGGAAAGTGCTGAGAAAGCATGAGATCAGATAGATACTGTGAGGTACACATCCTGCATGTGATCTTTAAATTGTAGAAACATAACTTCTTATTGTAGACAAAGTTATCTCTACTTGGGATGTGCTGTTGTTGCCTCTCAAGAAGCCAAGTCAGTTTTTACATTTTTTAAAGCACCTGAAAACCAAATTGTTTTTTTTTGTTTTATACATTATCTTATCTGTCTCTTTTACTTTTCTCCTTTCTGTAAGGCTCTTTGTAAAAACTGTTTTGAAGTACTTTGACTTAAAGTAGCTACTTACTTTTTACCTTATGGAGTTCCTGCAATATCTGGGCATTAACTCCTCAGAAGGTGTTCCTTTTAATCTGCAGGTGTAAGACATATTTTGGCAATTACTAAACTGAAAAAGAAAAAAGAATTACCAGAAACGTATATATCAGTGCTTGAAAAGCCTGATTTTATGAAAGACAATTTAATTTAATTTAAAGGGAGGTTTTAAGTGGAGAATGACCTTTGACATGTTTGAATATTAACATGTCAGGACTTATTTTAAAAATGTCTGTTCATCTGCCGTAAAAGGGATTAATTATGTATGTGTGAAAGATTGAGAATATTCTCTGTAATGTTCTTACTTTCAGTTTAGTCTTTGTTGTCCTGGATGGGAAATTTGCTTTTGCAGCACAGTAAAAAGCTGCAATCAACATCATGCAATAGCAGTAGCCTAATGGCGTAAGTGATAGCAATAAGTAAGAACTAATTAAAACAGACAAAACTAATAAATAAGAAAAAAATATATATAAAGAAACCAGTGAGACAATAAAACAGAGGCTGTCTCGCTAGTGTCAAGCAAAGATCTGGCACATCTCTGTTACTAAAACTTTAAATTCTGATGGGTGCATTACAGGAAATCATCAATTAAACCATTTTTTCATGCATTTTTCTCCTCTCTTCCTCAGTAATATTCATACAGTAAATGTTGAATCTCTGCTGGTTTATGTTAAATAATTGGACAGCCATTTTGACAAAAAAAAAGAAAAGGTTTTAGATTTCAAGAGAGCATCCTCGTTAATGAAGCTAAAAACAATTTTTTTTCTTTGGGTACTTTCATCAGTATGTGTTGGAGATAACACGGATGCTACAGTATTAGTTGTGTTGAGTAGAAGAACATTACACACATACTGTATTATACACACTGTATATCTGCACACAGTGACCGCTTACATTGTTTGCTGTGGCTAATTAAAAGCAGGACAATACTGTAACTAGGAAGTGGGGCGTGAATTTTAAGAATTAGTTAACTGAGACTTTATGGCAGATCCACAAAATTACTAGAATTGTTTGCGTGTTCAAAGACGCCATCAGAGAGGTCAAAGTCCACAGCACTGCTGAGATTCCCTGTAAAATAAGGCTTATAGCTGAGGTCAGAGAAAGGTCGGATTAAAGCAGATTGTAAATTAGTTGTTAGGGGTAAAATCTCCTTAAACTCAGGATTTATTATTCTCAATACACAGCATGCATGTTGACCCACTAGGGAATTAGGTGAACTTAGTGAAGATGTACAGGCTGCAACATGGACAAGAGTAATCTTTAAAGCCAAGGTGTAAAAATAGACAAAGCTAACAGTTTCTGAGGAAGCTTTATGACAGCTTTAGTTAATAGTTTGACCTAACTTGGGGATGTTATATCATACAAGCAAAGAGCAGAGGGGCTTAGAGGAGGAAGAATCTTAAACATCAAGACATACAAATTGACTTTTAATTGTTTTTCTTTCTCTCAGTGTAAAAGATGGCAGACGCAGGTGTTGCAGTTCCCGCCGACAAGAAGGCACCTCCCAAGTTCAAGCAGAGGGCTGCTCGTACCTTCAAGAGCAAGGCCCCTAAACCAGGCCAGAAAGGGTAAGATGGACTTTAAAGTCAACAGTAACTAAAGACATTTTCTGTACTTCAAGTACAGTGTTGAGGTACTTGTACTTTACTTGAGTATTTCCATTTTCTGCTACTTTTATCTGACAGCTAAAGTTACTTTTCTGATTTAAATTCTACATTCAGAAAACAACAACAAGTAATAATCTTAAATAAAATTAACCCAGTGATTGTTCACATTGTTGTATTGGTACTTTTATTTAGCCTACAGGATCTAAATACTTCTTCCATAACTGAAAGCCACATATCAAATGAAATTAAGACACGCTTGTGTTTCTTTTTCAGATTCGGAGACGACATCCCCGGCATGGAGGGTCTCGGCACAGACATCACAGTGGTTTGCCCATGGGAAGCCTTCGGGGACATGGAGCTCAGCGACCTGGCAAAATATGGAATCGTCTAGAAGCCCCGCAGCATTTTCACCACAGCTACTTTACCTTCCTGCACTGATTTTCCGTCGCCCAGTCCTCCCCTCTCGCCCTGTTCTCCTTCATACCTGCCCTGATGTCTGACGATGTGTTCGGCCCACGAGGGCTTTGGGAAACACTGCACAAAGATTGACGCCCAAAGCTCATCCAAAATGTGGCAAAATTGGCAAATGCGAGCTTAAAAAGCTACATATCACAATTATTTATGGGTATATACATAAACTTCATTGAGGTGTCCATGCTTCAAGAAGTAACTCCAAACTTCCTCCCCCATACTTTGCACCTGGCTTGTATATTTCTGAGAGACAATGGACTAAATCTGTTGTGTAAGCAGGTTGGATCACTGTTTGCAGTATATCACCACTGAACCTTTGCTCCTCTATCCTGCCTTTTCTACTCCATGACCCCACTCCCCTTTGGAGCTATTCCTTTTTAATGTACAGCTGTTTATGATATATATAATGAATTTGTATTTTTACGACCTATGAATGTAAATTTGTCCACACTATCAACAGGATAGTGAGTAGAACTGTCAATAAATATTTTCCCCAAAGAAATGTTGTCTTCTTTAAGCACAAATTAGAACTCAATGGGAATTTCTGAAAACCTATAACAAATAATATACTAATATCTGCATCATTAAAGCTGCTATAATCAATATTTATATCGGTCGGCCGGTCCACCACTTTGGTCCACATTAAAATATCTCAACAACTAGCCTACAGGATGGATTGTCATGAACTTTTGTACAGACATCCATGACTCCCAGATCATGTACAGTATCCTAATGACATGTCAAAAATTGTATTTGTCCAGTACAATGACCAAATACCTGCAAAACAATTCCGGTTTCATTTATTTTGACTATGGTAACTGTTGTACTGTAATAAACTATGGTGCAGGCCGACTGATAAAATTGGGTGTCAGAAAATCATAGTTTACATCACCATGGTGACTGAAGCTATGGTAAACTATGGTCAAACTACGAAGGTTCAATACAGTGTATTTAATTATGTATATATACAAGACAGAGACATTGTTTGGAATAATACATTGGCAGGCTCTGTAATCATATCTTTACCTTTTCTCTTCTCCTTCCCTCATCCTCCTCTTCTTCATCTCCACTCTGTAACAGAAAACATATATAGCAGATAGTCTATATAATAAATTGTGACACCATCAGTAGCGTATCTCAAACGATTGTTACTCACCTGGCTTGAAAAGACGTTTCTGGGGACAGCTCCAGCCGGGGACAGCACCACAGTTACATAAAACAAAAAATTTCTCCATTTGTTTTTTGGGGTCATGACGTCATAAAATATGATAACAGACGTTTGAAGCTTCATTCAAAAACCGCAATATAAGTTTCGAATGTAAAAAAAAACGACATTTGTCACAGCCCTAATTGATCATAATAAACAGTAATAAATACGTGTTTAAAGTAACACATTTCTACCCTGACAGTAGCTTATTCACTGTGACTGATTTCTTTTAATCAATAGATTACATACGTAAATTACATATAGGCCTCCAAAAACTGGGACTGTCCCTGGAAAACGGAGACGTACACTTTTAAATTAACAAAACATTAGCACATAAAAGTGGGATAAAACGCTAAAAAATAGATAATAGATTCCTTTCTCATTGCCAGTAGACAAATATGTCTTTCTGATTGTTTAATTTTTTCTGGTTTGTCACGGTCGAGGTTATGGAAAGGACCCTACAGAGAGTGCCACGGGACACTGGTGTTGTCAGAGTTTGTTGTGTTAGAGTACAGAAAGTGTAGCTTAGTGTTATCTAAAAGATTTTCAATGTCATGACTGAATATTTAGATGATTTTGACAATGTCGACGAGACGCAAGATTTCAGAACGAGACTTTTTTGAGCGAGAAACACAATAATGAACAGACCGGAACAAGCAAATGGTAAGAAAAACGTTTAATTTCTCCGTAGGGTCCTTTCCATAATTTTATTAGAAACTTATAATAACAATCTGAGCCTGTCGGATGCAAAAACAAGCACTTTTAGTGGACGTAAACCGACGGTGCCAGGTTGCCCCAAATGATTACATTACAGCTTGTTTAGCGGCTGCAGCATTCTCCCTAAATACTGGACCTAATGTTGTCCCCATTAGTAACTTTGATACAAAAACATTGGAAAATAGGGTTCAGGTTGAAAAATACTGAAGTTATCCTTTAAAAGATTATATGTAAGTGTTGCAGGTTTCCACTGCCATCATGCAGCCAAAGAAATCTGCTGCAGGTTTAATGTATAGCTACTGACTTGACGATCAACACTAAGATTTAAAGGTCCCATATTATGCTCATTTTCAGGTTCATACTTGTATTTTGTGTTTCTACTAGAACATGTTTACATGCTGTAATGTTCAAAAAACCCTCGATTTTCCTCATACTGTCAGCCTGAATATACCTGTATTTACCCCCCCGTCTGAAACGCTCCGTTTTAGCTCATTTTGACGGAATTGCAACGGAATTGCAACAGAATTGCGTTGCTAGGCAAAGGCTTGGGTCCATGTGTACTTCCTGTCAGCTGATGACATTCACATACACTGCAACCAGGCAATAAACTGTGACACATTTAGAATGTTTACGTTTAAAATTGTGTCAAGGGTCTAAATATTGTATATTCGTGACATCACGAATGGGCAGAAATCCTGACAGCTTGTTTCAAATGCAGAGTTTCTGAATACGGGCTGTGTGTATTTCCCTGTGGATTGAGTTTTTCGATACTTTCACAGTATTTATATAGGACTTAAGCCTGCTTTATAATAAAAAACATGAAAATCTCACTTTTTTTATAATATGGGACCTTTAAATTAATAATCAGCACCCATACTGGCACTGCCTGTGTGTACAATAATATGAGGAACTACAAGATAACGCTCATCCATTTTTACTAAATAAATAGAATACCAAAAGAAAACAACATGAAAGCTTGATCACAACAAAACATTTTTATATAAAACATTTTATATGGACATTCAATAACTAAAAAACATAATGGCAGTCAAGGGGGGATATAGACATGACAGAGGGACAGGACTGTTCATTGAGAAACCATAGCAACTATGAAGAATGGCCACATAGTTTACTATAATACAGCGGCAAGAAAACCATGACAGGAAAATGAAGCTACCACGTGTTTATTTTGTGCGGCAGCCATTTCGTTTGTCAGCAGGCCTTTTTGCCAAACAGCACTGTGCTCTTTGTTGCGTTAGCTAACTTCAAACCTGCTAGCTGCCCGTCATTTCTCCACAGAGTTTAGTGGTAAAGAAGAACGCAACTGGACTCGGCTGCTCAGGAGTCAAATATGAAAGACACAAGATTCATGCAAAACTTTTTTTTTTTTTTTTTAAACTTGACAAGTATCGCTCATGCTGGTTTGTCCATGCCTTCAGTGGCTTCATAAGTCCATCTTTGTGTATTTTGTGTAGCACTTTTTCAGGCTGAGAACCAGAACGTGCTGGGGACTGTAAGTTAGCATCTTTGGCTAGGTTTCTTTTTTTTCTTTTTTTTTGTCCAGAGCACATTCTGTAGTAAATTGGAGATATTACAAATAAAATGATAAATGTCATGTGAAAATCCAACAGCAGCACATTTAATAAAAAAAAATAAAAAAAACATCTTATTGACCTGTTTTTCCAAATTTGAGAAATGGAAAACACAACGGTAGCTTCGAAATTAGTTTATAGGTAAAAAAAACAAACGATAACGGCCCCATTTAACTTAGATCATATTCCACAATGACATTTTGATTTTCACCATGTTGGAATATTAACCTGCTTATGTATGAGAGATAATACTTTCAGACATTTTACTGGATATCTTCAAATAAACCTGGAGCAACCACGCTGGCAGATTTAACCACTGAAATGTAAGGAGCCTGCTTCAAACAAAAACAATAACTGTTGAAATATAATGAAAAACTCAAAAAGAAAGAAACACAGTTGGTTTAAACCAAAGTGCTACACGCCTATGTTCATTCACTCCAGATGTCTCAGTCACCAAAATATGGACGCAAAAAAAGAGAGAAAAAATCCAGCCGTTCCTGTATGTTTTGAAATATAATAAATGTCATGCTAACGGATAATCAACCCAAAACAAAAACAAAAACAAACCTGGATTGACTGAATATTTAAAAAGAGGACAAAAGTTTGGTAGTGTTACCTGCATACCTTTAGTTTGTCACTTCTCAGGTACGCCCTCGACTCAAGATCTTTACTCCAAAGTAAAAAAACAACAACTAAAACTTGAAATTGAACTCGCACCTTACTGGAGAAGGAACAACACTTGCAGATATATAAAAAAAAAGACAAACAGAAGATGAAAAAGAAGTAAATAAAGACAGCCATAGGATTATCAAGGAATATGATAATAACAAAGATAATATATTTATACATACGGCAGAAAAATGTGCTTTCTACAAATCTTTGGAACAAAAACAAAAGCCAAAAAAAGCCACGTTTTGGAAATATAGAATACAACGGTATAGAAATATGCACAATAGTAAGGTGTTTTGCATTTAAATATTTTCTATTAACTCACCGACAGAATCTCTCTCTTGCTCAGTAATCGCTGCTGGCAGCATCTCGAACACATTTAACCGACTAAAGTATGTTTCAGGAAGACTCATTCAATGTTGGACTTTGCTCTATAAAAGATGGAGCATGAGGGGAAAATCCAAATAATAAATCTCTACATTAAAGGATCAACAAATACCTGAACCCCGAGGTTGCGGGTGGATGATTTTGTTTGGATCTAAAGCTAAAATCAATTTTAAAGAAGACAATGTTTTTAGTGTTGAACTTTTTGTAGTGTTTTAGTTGTGGTTTACTGGTGAAGTGAAATCCTGTGCATGAGAAAGACGATGTGAGACTATAGTTGTAGTCAAAAAAGATTTGACATATAGATGCTCATTTTTCTGATTTTAACCCCGAGGTTCACTGTTGGATCTACTTGTCCCGTAACAGCACTGGCTGCAGAGTCAAACAAAATAATGTTTTTTATAAGAATAATAATGAGAATAATTACAATAATAATAATAATAATAATTTGGTAACTTTTTTTCTCTAAACTAATTTCTTTGCATATCATAACAATTTTAAGTTTAAAGGTTCACCATTTCCACATACTAAGAAAACTTGAGGTAAGGAACAGCTCTAATAACCCTCCCTCCCTTCAGCTTTCGGACGTGATTTCTGTATAAACCGTCACACATCATCCCTCCGAGCCGCCATGTTCAGCCTCCCTCTACCAGAACACAGCAAGAATGGAAATCCTCTCTCGTTACTATCCGTCCACGTTAAGGAGGAATTATAAAAATCCCATCAGTGGGTGTTTTTTTTTTTATCATTTTAGTGACTCGTCATTCTGGTTCAAAATGTTTTTTAAGGTTCTCTTTCGATGCACCTTCCTGCTTCCTATACCGCTCCAACGTTTTGTGGACACTTTGATTCCCTCTCTGTTTCCTTAAATGTTGAGTGTGTGCAGGCCACACAGCACTCCGCTCTCTCTCATACACGGTTGACAGCTGTTTAAATGTCAGTGATCCACATACAGCCTTTGGAAGAACATCTTGGCTCCATCGCGAGTCTTGTGCTGCTGAGTGCCGAGGGATTAAGAAGGGGGGACTATATTACAGCCGTGCAATAGGGAAGGTGGCCATTTTAAGTCTTTTTTTTTCTTCTTTTTTTTTATGTAAAGGCCATCCATCAGTCTTTAATACAGCATTCCTCTATTTCTGTAGTAGCGTATATAAGAAAACTTGGGGACTGCTCAGGGGTGGGATCTGAAATATCTTTGTTGTGGGCGTCTCCACACTTTAAAACTGGGTGCAGTCCACCTCCACGACAACAGAGGGAGCTCTTTCAGAGTGATTCAATGGAAGAGAGGAGCTCCTGGGAAATGTAGTGTCTTTAGTAAGGGGCAAATCTACTGTAGCCTCCCCTGTACAGTGTGGCCTGTGAAACAACAAAAGACAAACATTTAGTGAATAAAGTCTTTTCCAAAGTGACATTATTCAGTAAATGATCAGTCTGGTCATATTCTATATTTTCTTAATTGTGAATAAATTCCATAAAAAGACCAAAACCAACAATAAATTTATCCTACTCAATTCAAATCAAAAGTATTTTCTGTGCAGCAAAAACCCTGATATAGGGGACAAAAATCCTCCCACTATTTGTGCAATGTCTTCTGTTTTTCTCTATGCTGAAATACTACCTGGCTCCAGATTTGCTGTGTAGTAATTTATTCAAACACAGTAATTTAGTGTTAAAAACTAGATTTTGACACAAGGACCTTCTTAAAAACACAACTTAAAGGTGCAGTGTGTAGAATCTGGCGACATCTAGCGGTGAGGTTGCAGATTGCAACCAACTGAAACATCTCCTGTGTGCCAAGCGTGTAGGAGAACTACAAGTAGCTGTTGCAAAAACGTGATTATACACTAAAGAAAACATACTTATTTATGTTATTTTCCATTTCTGCCAATAGACCCCTCTAAATGCTACACACTGCTCCTTTAAAAGGCCCCATCAGGTCAGTTGATATTGTGTTTTAATGCTACACATTCCCAAACAACATTTTCAAAACAGAAAGCCTCAAGCTTTTCAGGGCCCCTGGGCAGTTACCCACATTGCACAGTTTGTAATCCAATCAACATTTTCTAACAAATGTACAATTTATTCCTCTTTTGAGCTCAAAACTACAGTGCCGAGCAAAAATCAAACAATTTATTTGTGACTCGTTTTGGTCAAACGGACTAACACATAATTGTTTTTGCTCCTTCATGAGAATTGGTGATGAAAAGAAACGTATAGACTATCACATGCTTTATCCTTTGAATGCTTGACAGTATAAGGGTTTTAAGGGACTTACCATGGCTCCAACACCGTAGGCAGCCGGAGCGAGCGCAGCATGGTAGGGGTCTGCCGTGTAAACTCGTCCGTAGCTATCAGAAAACAACAAACACATCAAACATGAGGTATTGCATTATATTTTGAAGAACAAAAAAATGTTTTTGAGCTCATAGCACCAAGGTTATAATAGTTTTGAATTTTCAATTAATTTTTATTTTATTTTAGTTTTGACTTTTAGTTTAGTTTTGTTAGTTTTCAGAGTGTGATTGCTAGTTTTAGTTTAGTTTCAGTTTTTCAGGTTTAGTTTTTATTATATATTTAGTTTTACTAGGGTTTTAATTTGTTTTTGTTAAAAGAAAACTAAAGCCAAAATGAATTTACGTTCATTGTTATTTTATTTTTATTAGTTTTGTACCCAGTTTTAGTTTACTAAAAATATTTTTCACTACTTACTTTCGTATTAGTTTCACTTTTAGTTTACTATAATAACCCTGCATAGCATAAGGTGACTACTATACTGTAACTGCTGGAGGAAAGAGGGCTTTCGTTTTAAAAGATTCACCCCCTGGTCGATGATTTCTGTAGGAATGAAACCCCAAATTACTTCCAATTTACCCTCGCCTTGATAAATGTACAGCACTTGTGTTATTTTAAGAGTGTTTTTTAAATAAAGTGACTACTTAGTGACAGAGGACATTGTTGCAAGCAAGCAGCCAACATCTCAAGTTCTGCAGGTGTTGGCCTGGTCAGAGGAGACTTCAAGATGTGCCGGACGGTCCACTCACCTGTCACTGTAAGCTGCTGCTGCAGCCGCCGCTGCTGCAGGAGTCGCTACCGCAGTTGGCTGGGCGTAACGATACGCTGCATAGCCACCCTGTGTTGAGGCGATGAAGGAGAAGAGAGATGGAAGAGGGGTATTGTGTGTGTGATAGAGGAGAAAGACACAATGAAGGGAGAGGTGGGACAAAACAGAAACAAGAGTAAATTATTGTTAAAGGTTTGCTGTATTTCCTCTACACACTAAACAGACTAGTAGTTAATCTAAAGTGTTACATTGTGAGGAAAACTGCTGAGAAGAGAGCGAAAGATTAACAAGCAGACAGTCAGCAAAACTGGCTAATCTGGTGCAGTATAGCATTCACAAGGATGTAGCTCAGGCTCTGTGTGGGTCTCTCCCTCCATGACTAACCCCGGGAAAAAAACATATTTAATTGTACATTATAGTGTTTTACTGTTTGCAGAGTTCCCCTGTGCAACATTAAAGTACATCATCTTTCTCACTGTGCGTTGGACATGGAGGGAGAGAGTTCATACCCATAACTGTGCCCCACCCCGGTTCCCCTACCAAAAACACACAGTTAAAGAAAGGGGAAGGGGTGGCAAGATGATTGTGTCATTATTTATGTTTAGATGAACAGCTGATGAACAAAAACTACAGGTGTAAGAAGACAGTCAGCCAGTCGGATTAAAAAAGAGCACACACACACACACAAACACACGCTCACGTGGCCAGCGACCAATCACTGACAGACACAGCATGCTTTCCCAAACTCAGAACGTACAGCGTATTAGGCCAAACATCCCTATAAAAAAACAAACAAACACCGCTGCATTCTACCCTAAAGGATCAGTCACGACCAAGTCCCCGCATTCAGGACCACACAGTTGCTGCTATGGGAGGAAGGCTGGACCGGGGAGGTGGGGAAGAGGATAAAGAGGGATAAAAAAGAGAGAGGAGGTGATGCAGAAAATAGGTGAGGAAGAGGAAGAGTCATAGTGCAAGAAAGGAAAATAATAAAAATAGAAGAAGAGTAAGTGCCAATGCCAGATGACACTTAAAACAAAAAAGATTTAAATTATTGAGAGAAAGAAGAAAGAATGAACAGAGCGACAAGAAGTGAAATAAAGAATGACAGAAAAGGGGGTTTATAGAAAAAGGAGGGAGGAAATAGGGGGACTGGGGGAGGAGTCAGCCTTGTAAATATGTCTGCATGCCAACATTGATTCAGTTAGCATGCCACAGGTGAAACAGATAGGGAGATTCCTGGAAGGGGTCTGAATCAACTGCTGATAGAAACTCTCCTACATCCCTCCGACTACTGGATACGTCTCAGGTTGTAATTTCATTATTCATGTCTTATTTATTTTGTGTTCTGTTTGTATTTCAAGCATGGCAATATCACCAAATAAAATAGACACTAAAAGACGCATAATACTTCATATGGTAAGTTTGTGTACAATAAATAGTTTTAGAGTTAATTCATGAAAAAAGTATAACAAAAAGACAGCATGTCTTGGCTTGAAATTATTTCAGTTTTGGATTCTTTTTACATGTTTTCTGATTTTGGAATAAAAGAGTGTGATGAAAATTAGGGATGCACCGATATCGGATATCGGATATCGGATATCGGATATCGGGCCAATACTGACTCAAATAGCTGGATCGGGTATCATGACAATGGAGGCTATCTACTCAATTCATTTCTATATGCATATATTATATACATTACATACTGGAAATTGAATTCCTGTTGACTAATTTGTTGCTGCATTAAAAAGGTTTACTCTTAAATTGTAATTCCTGTTCAATTTGAAGATTTTTTTACTAAGTTGTTGGTGTACGATTTATTATTTTAGTAATAAATAACAATTCAATAAATTTATGTCTATGTATTTATTTGTTACATTTTGTTTTGCAAAGAAAACAATGCTCAAGTCAGGCCTGTTGTTGTCTTACACATAACAGAATGAGCCCAGTCACTTCCACACAGTGAGGCATACAGCTTATTAATTAAACACTGGTATCGGATTGGTACTCGTTATCGGCTGATAGCCAAAGCCCAGGTACCGCCATCGTAATCGGAACTGAAAAAGTTGAATCGGTGCATCCCTAAATGTCAAATAATATAAAACAATGTGTTCTAATGCATCTTTCCACAAGAACATAATGAAAAGTATTAAATTCGTTGCTGTGGGGTGTCACCTAAGGACAACGCCAAAATAAGACAAAATGTCTTTGTTCTCACACTGAGGAAAAGAACAAAACGTACATATTCAGCTGGATGTATTGTCACGGAATAGACTTGAAAACTTTATCACGAGTGCAGAATTTGGTTAAAGAAAGTGACCCACTGTTCCAAGTATTAACCTTCAATACTGCACCTAATTTACCCTAAAATGTACATCCATCTCTCCTGTAGATAATTTATGAATGGACGTTTTATGTCTTCACGAATTCAGATTTCAACTTAATTCTTTTCTCCCCCTTCCGCAACTCCACCCATGTCAGAATCCAGTGAGTTAGTAGAAGAAGACAGAGAAGGCATTTCAATCTCAGATGGTCAATAATGTCTAGCAGCACGCAGTCATTGGAGACGAGGAGGATGCACACTGGCTCTCACACAGAGTGAATAAACCCTACCTGGGGCAATCTGCCACTAATGTCCTGAAACACTAGTCTACAGAGAGAACAGAAACAGCTATTGTCAACCTGGTCACACACGCACGCACACATACACACTCAAAATCACATTGGTACAAACTAAACTCACAAATGCACAGAGACAAACCCTAGAGGAGTCTACTCGTGAATGATGAAAGTGTGTGTGTGTGCTATTTTTACATTTGTATGAAGGAACATTTCATGGGTGATTGTACAGAAAACATAAGTGGCGAGTTAAATTTATCTGTAATTTAAAAAAAAGATAATTTAAGATAAAGTCAGGGGAACATAAAATGTCTCTAGCTGTGATGAATCAAAACACCCAAAAGTACACGTCTCTATGGGTTTGGTCCGTGCCATTTCACACTTGAAAACCCACAGGCAAGAGGGGGAAAACGTAGGTGAGGAGTGAGGTAGTAGAGGAGAGAGAGGTATACTTACATAGAGATCAGCTGCACCGTAAAAGCCATCCTGATAGGCCATCACACTGAGAGAGAGAGACGAGAAAGGAAGGAAGGAAAAGGAGAGAGGAGCGGTGGTGGAGAGGCGAAAACAAACAAAACAAAAAGATGGTGTGATGCGCCACCATGTGGGCATTGCAGAAAACAACAAACAAGAGTGACGATTGGGGGAGAGAGAGAGTTGAGAGGACGGTGCCAAACAGATTGTGAAAGAGAGAAAAGAAAGAAGGGTGAGATTATTACACACCGTGCAACATGCAAGACAAAAATACCACCTCTTTGTATGCAAATGCACCAACTTTAGAGTGATACTACTGCTAGACTCAATTTCATCACTAAAGTATCATTATCACCTTTGAGGTACAAGGAAATGGTATTTCAGCTCGGCAAACTCTCAATGTCAATATCTCAATAAAAATATATTCAAACACACAGCATGCACAATTATGAAGTATTATTTTTAACTTAGTGAAGACATGCATTTAAGAAGAGTAACATTATGTCGAATTTTCCTTATCAATAGCAGTTTACTGGTTTAGTTATCTATGTTTGCGTGTGTGTGTTTACCCCGGGTAGGTAGGGATGGCAGGTTGTGGCACAGCTGCCCTGACAGCGCTGTAGACGGGCCGAGCACGACCCCGGAGATGAGCGCCTCGAAAGGTTGCAGCGGTGGAGGCAGCTGCTGCTGCTGCTGCTGCTGGGTACGGAAACCCCGGTACTGAGACACAGAGAGGGTAGAAAGAAGAGCTTCATAAATGCCTTCAAGATTACAACATAATTTGTGCATCTCGTCTCCATCGGTCTCGGTGAGTATGAAGCTAATCTTTGTTGTCGTACCTGTATAGAGTTCAGGGCTGTACATGGCTCCGACCATGGGACTCAATTTCCATCCAGCTAGAGTCAACAAAAAATTAAAATGTACATTTAAAGCTTGACTGAAGCAACCAGACATTTTATGATTTGTGCATTTGTTCGGTGATCTTTGCTGGTCATTTTGTTGTTCATTGTAAAGAGAGGATGTATAAAGCTTCCTGACGGTCTGTCTGCACTAGAGCTGGAACGATTAATCGATTAGTTGTCAACTATTAAATTAATCGCCAGCTATTTTGATAATCGATTAATCGGTTAGAGTAAGTGTTCAGAAAAAAAATAAATACATTTTCTGATTCCAGCTTCTTAAATGTAAATATTTTCTGATTTCTTTACTCCTCTATGACAGTAAACTGAATATCTTTGAGTTGTGAACAAAACAAGACATTTGAGGACGTCATCTTGGGCTTTGGGAAACTGATCGACATTGTTCACCATTTTCTGACATTTTATAGACCAAACAACTAATCGATTAATCCAGAAAATAATTGACAGATTAATCGACAATGAAAATAATTGTTAGTTGCAGCCCTAGTTACTTAGGGTTGTGGGAAATGGTGTGGTAATCTTTCACAATTTTCTGACATTTTCTAGACAAAAAGTTTAATCGATGAATCTAAAAAATAACTGGCAGATTTATAGAAACAAAATAATTGTTTGTCCAAACAAATAATCAATTAATCGAGAAAATAACCGAAAGATTAATCAACAATGAAAATAATCGTCAGTTGCAACCCTATGCTATTGTTCAGCGAAGTTATATTGTCCAACTTTAAATTTAAAAAAAGTAATTTATGTTTTTGTTTTGTGGATATAATGCATTACATTGGAAACCAATACTTTTATCTATATGGTGATATTAATTTTAGCTATATTGCCCAGCATAGTCACCATTTATCAAACAAAACGAAAAAAATCAGCTGTTGTTAAGTTACCGTATGCATTACCGTATGGCAATGTAGCAAGGCCCTCTCCGTTAGAGTAAGGGGTGGTCATCTTCTTGTTCGTCATCACTCTGGCTGTGGCGTTATTCACCTGGACACCAGAAAAAATGGTCAGGGGCTGAGTCGACCCATTTTAATGGATAAACAAGCATTGAGGAATTGAATGATGCAGAATCCAATCACATTATAGTTTGTGTTTTAAAGCTTTCTTAAACTGAATGTATTCTCAGACACATGATGATCAGAGTTTTCATATTGAACTTTAAAGTGTGAGGTGTCATTATACTTGAAACAGTTTTTTTTACTATGACAGAGGTTAATTCTGTTGATGAGCTGCGATGGTATTTGATGCATGCACTTCTTTTAAAGGAGAAAGACATTGAAAACAAGGATCCTGGTGAGTAAGTCAGGCAGTTTTGCACACAAACAATGCAACCATTGGCACACAGAACAAAGAAAACAACAAAATATTTCAGAACAAAAGCATTCAAAAAGAAATCCAAGACCAGTATATTGCTACCTTTAAAAAAAAGGAGGGAAAAAGAAGGTGAATTAAGCGGCAGATTCATCAGTTGAACACAATGCAAAAAACATCAATCAAAGAGTTTCATACACAAATTACACGCAGCCAATCAAGAGCGCATCACATCACCAGAGGTGAGCAAAACTAGCCAATCAGCAAGCATCAGATGCAGCAAGAGACCAATCAAAAAAGGTTGGCAGCCCTCCCAGTCCAATACACATCATACAGAAAAAGGAGGGAGGGGAGGGAGAGAGAACGACAGAGAGAAGACAGAAATATAGAGGGATGCAGGAGGAGCCAGTCCACATGAAAAGACACAGAAAAACACATACATGATGTGGAGAAGAGAGAGAGAGAGTGTGAACAATCCATCCAAATGTGCAATTCTTCTAATGAACAAACGGAAACGACAAGATGCGATACACACATACAAAAATACATCTGACCATTTGCCTACATTGGATCTAACTGTACAGGAGCAACAATGGAGAAATGATGAATGGAGAATACAGAGAGAGAGAAGTCTAAAGATAAAGACAGAGACGATGGGGGATGCAAATATCATTCCTCAAAAAAATCAAATCAAACCATGGTTGTGAAACACTGCCAGGCATTCCAGATCAGTGTCGCACACCAGGGAGACCTCGAAGCACACAACCACCAACACACACCATCCAGAACCAAACTGATCAAAAAGTAAAACAAGGACACCTCGTTACAGAAATCAGAACAAAGAAAAGCTGCCGTTACTTAATCAGTGGCACACATTTTTTACGTTTGCTTTGCTGGGGTCTACAGATTAATTCATGGCAGCTTTTTTTCTTTCTTAAAAAAGGCTAGAAGTGAACATATTACATATGGAGAGTAGATTTGCTTTGAAGTAGAATAAGCTTGCATCCTCTTTTGGGCGCACACTATTCATCCATATATATTCATCTTTAATTTGATATGTTAAGTCTAAACAGCCATACCTCTACAACTGTCTGCAGTCTACAAAGTGGTACAGAAAGTGATCGTCAAGTACTACAGCACACCATGATATACAGACAACTATAATCCTCTCTCCAGTAAAGCTAACATAGCACTCATGCTCAGCATGCTGTCCCACTAAGGTGCAAAAATGCAGCTATTGGCTGACACATGACACAGAGAGATGACATAGTACTATATGGCGTCATACAGATGACGAGAAAGAGAGTAAACCATGCAGGATATACAGCTCTGGAATTAAATGCTGAATGCAGTTAGAGAGGTGATTGGAATGAATGCATAAGAAGTGGTAGTCATAGTTGTTGCACTTGCAGATAGATGCAGTACATTCAGTTATACAAGTGGCCTTTATAATGCCATGCGATCAATGGCTAATCTCGTAATCGTTTCATTCACCACCTCCCCAATCAATCACAGGATTAGCCAATCAGGTTCTGTCAGTCAATCAATCAATCAAGCTCCCTTCAGTAAAGGAGTCCTTCATTTGGGTGTTGGGTGCATTCCCCCCCCCCCCCCCCCCCCCCCCCCCCCCCCCCCCCCCCCCCCCATTCAAAGATGATGCCATGTGTACACAACTTACCGTTGCCAGGGAAACGGCGTGAGGACACGCGAGCAGTTACCGTGGAGACTGACAACAACAACAACATACAAAAATCATCAGGGAAATAGAGAAAATATATGTAAAAAAAAAAAGGAAAAAAAAAGAAATGATGAACCAAAAAAAGAAAACATAAACAAAACGAGGTAATGAAAAGCAACCCCCACCATGTGGTAGAGAGGAAGTGATGTAACAGGTCACGTGTCAACAGTCACCTACAAGTATCAGCCATTTGACAACAATCTATAGCCTCTACTGGTTTTAAACCCGCTACAAACACAGATCATAAAAAGTTGATAACAAATGGAAACAGAAAATGTCATAAATTAAAATCTACCTTGGGAGGGAAACTACCCGTTATTGTTGCCCAGATTATATTCAAATAACTGACAAAATAATCACTCAAAATCAAACTTAAATCTCCGTGTTTATGCTACCTGACTACATCACAGGACAGGGAAATGGACAGAGATATGGGGGGGAGGGATGGACAGCAGAAATGCAGGCGCATATGGGGACACACAAACTGGGAGAGACAGACAGACAGACAGACAGACAGACTGGCCTGGTGAAAAAGAGTGGAGAGAGATGGAGGAGAACCAATACAAAAAAAAAAATACATAAAAGAAAGGAGAGGGAACGACAGCTATCTATTGCATTCTCTTCACATGTTCATTCTCTCTCCGCCCTCCATATTTCTAATCCTGCACACCCACACACAGAGACAGAGAAGAGTGCAAGACATTCGAGACCATGCAGAGGAGCTTTAGTGGCAAGTGAAAAACAAAAAAAAGAAAGCGTGATTTTAAAATCAAGAGCCAGAGCAAATGGCGAAAGCATGGTGTATCTGATCTCCAAGGCCATTTGCAACTGAAATCCGAGCTCATGCTGACAAATTAAAAAAACAGATGTAAAAACAAAATGCACTTCCATGAGATCTGGTGTTCTTTTTCAGGAGTGGTGGATGCAAATGTGTGTGTGTAAACAAAACATTTTTTTTTATTATTTTACCATTCACCTCGCACGTCTGAAATTAAACAGTCAGCTTTTTTTTTTTTTTTTGAAGCATCAGAAATGACACCACACTTCTCACGGCAGTCTCATTCCCCAAAAAACTGCCCCCTGAAAATGCTCCCCATCATGCATCAGTCTGTTAACACGTCAAACATTAAAAAACTGCCACCCAGAGTCACCCGTGTAATATTAACTGAAGAGTGAAGAACTCCATGACGATATTTGACCTTATGATCCATCCATGCAACATACAGTAGCCTCTTACAGACACCAGCAAGCACTTTTTTTTCCAGAGGAAAATAACTGAGAGGCTATTAACTGCCCTTCCAGTCATTAACACAACCATAAACCAAAGATGGCTACTCATCATGATCATGGAAGAAGTGATGATGGTGATGGAAAAGGTGCAGGAAAACGAATAAAAAAAGAAAAGATCCTACATGCTGTGACAGAAGCGGATATCGTCAGCGACCGTGCCGTAGTGACGTCTCGCCGGGCCATGCCTGTTGTGTAGCAACTCCACAAAGCATGCTTTGCAAACCACACAGCTTTAAGATCGAGGTGCAATGGACAGCCCACAACATCAACAACAACAACAACAGCATAGACATCGACAGGAAGTGCCGTCAAAAGAGACGTCTGTGTGCATGGCACCACTGCACCATGCTATAGTGAAGCCAGAGGGGTTAGAGTCGAACACATACAGCCACCCGGAAACCTTCTCTGGGGCAGAAACGACCAGAAACAAACTCTCATTGTCGGACATGGAGGGGAAACAGAGGAGAAAATGGTCGCCGTTTTTGGTGAGTTACCTCGATTTTACGTCCTTCCACCAGCGTACCGTGAAGCTTCTCTCTGGCCCTCTCTGCATCTGCACTTGTCTCGAATGTTACAAAACCGAAGCCCTGAAGGCAGAGGAGACGGGGAAAAGGGAAAAAGGAAAAGAGGGGGAGAGCAAGAGAAGGTAGATGGTAAGCTTCTGAGCTCATTTTTGTTTACAATTGTTAAAAACTACACATCGTTTCCAGCTTCCTACCTTGGATCCCCTCTCGTTGAAAATTATCTCGACGTCGAGGATTTTGCCATATTGCTGAAAAACAAAAAGAAGCAGAAGATGAAGAGGCTGAACAAGCATGTACGTCTTGTACTGCATCTTGCCACGGGGTGTCAGCACTGTTCAACCATGATGAGCTGGCAGCCAGCCAGCTCTGGCAGTCTTTTCTTCCACCATATCTTCCTTGCCTCTGCTCTTTTCTCTGCACCACATTTCAGAGACATTCCTCTTACATAAAAAGGCCGAGTATGAGACCAGATTTTTTTTACACCTGGCTTTAAATAATTTTTCTAGAAGATGATATTCCAGGTAAAGGTTTTGTTTTTTAGTCAAATACTACAATTCTTTTTAGCTGGAACAGATATGACGGAGCCGTATTTTCATTTAAAATCCCACTCAAGGACAGGAAATAAACAGTAAAAAGGAAATCTGAGGACACAGCCAGTGCTGACGTCACTGGCTGTGTCCTTTGAGTCATTATTTTTACTAACCGCATGCTTTTAATCCAAAGCTACTTTTCTGGGTTACTGTTATGTGATGATGCATAGTGGAAAACGGGGGAATATTGCGGTCTACATACCCCAAACATCTGCCGTAGGTCGGGGTCCCGGAAGCGGAAGGGGATGTTGGACACGTGGAGGCGTTTGGGAGTCCCCTTGGCGTCTGAATCATCTCCAATGCTCCCTCCGCCACCGACTCCTCCTGAGCCAACAACTGACTGACCGTCAATCTGGGAGGACCCATCTGACTGCTGGGACAAACGGACAGGGAAGAAAGGAAGAGTTTTATTGTTTAAGCTGTAGCTGTAAGCCTGCAACAAACAATAATTTTGTTTCTATTAATCTGTTATTTTCTAGTTTCATCGATTGAACTTTTTGTCTAGAAAATGTCAGAAAATTGTGAAAAATGAACACACCATTTCCCACAGCCCAATGTAACTAGGGCCACAACTAATGATTATTTTCATTGTTGATTTATCTGTCAATTGTTTTCTCGATTAATCGATTAGTTGTTGGATAAAATGTTGGATAATGGGGAAAAATGTTGATCAGTGTTTCCCAAATCCCAAGATGACATCCTCGAATGTCTTGTTTAGTCCACAACTCAAAGATATTCAGAGGAGTAAAGAAACCACAAAATATTCACATTTAAGAAGCTGGAATCAGAAAATGTTTACTTTTTCTTTCTTAAAAATTTACTCAAACCAATTAGTCGATTATCAAAATAGTCGGCAATTCATTTAAACTAATCGATTAATCGTTGCAGCTCTAAAAGTAACGTCTTCAAATTACTCATAACAGTCCAACGCCCAAAGATAAAACAGAGGAAAAACTCACATTTAAGAAGCTGAAACCAGAGAATATTTGGCCTTTTTGCTTGAAAAGTTAGTAAACTTAACTGTATAATTCAGCTTTATTATACAAAGACGTGTTTTTGTTAATTATGCTACCCTAAATTACATAAATGAGGCGGACAAAACAATGGAAACATCTGTCGGTATAACACAATTCAACAGCAGCGCAAAATGATCAGACAGTAGAATCAACACCTCTATAAAACAGTTTTAAAAAAAATGAACATTATAGCCCTCATGATGGTAACATTTATAACAGGACTGTTGAATTAGACTGTATTAGTCTGAGCTAGGTGTATCTAATAAACTGTAAAGTGTAAATACAGCAATCAACCGTCAGTGTGCAGTTTAGAAAGATTGAGACAACTGAGAGTAGTAGTTGTAGAAATATTACAGCATTAGAAATGTTAGTAATGATTCTGTTGGTTGTACATATCTACTGAACTCTAGGTTTGTTTTTTCTTAGTTTTTCTCTCCTCTTTTATTTTCTTTTACTACTGTTTATGCTTGCTTGTGAGTTTTGTGCATATAGATATATGTTGTTATGTGTTCTTTATTCGTCTGTTGTTTTGTTTACGTAATTTCGCTTTTCACGAGTAATAATGTCATTTTTTTTGTATGTTAATAGGAGAGGACTCTGAATAAGCCTTCCAGTCCTCTTTCCTCTCCTGCACTGAACTTACTGGTTTTCCTGTTGTATGTATTTTGTATCCAAATAATTGTGCAAATAAACTTAACTAAACTAAACCCACCTCTCGTATAATACTTCTCTCTAAATGAATGCTAAGCTGGCGATTCAAACAACTCTGAACCACTTTTTTAGGTTCACATGCATGTTTTGAATTTGTGAAGGGGGGGGTGAATTAAATTGCCCTTGAATGTGTAGTTGCAGCTTCACGTGACTTTACTCATAAATTAAGAAAGATCTTAAATCAGCCCTACACAGAGAGGTTTGCAGATTTTGTATTTGGGGGAAAGGTGACAATGGTATCAGATCTGTTATTGGTACCGTTCAGTACGCCGATTCTGAATATCAGAATTTCTATCGTGTGAAGAAAAGTCAGATTGGTGCATCCCATTGATTTACTATCATTTTTTTAATCTATAACGCATACTCCTCCACACTCTCGCTCTCGGCGCCCTCTCAAGGCAAACACCTGATGTGGGCTGCACGCGGAGACAGAGGCTGGCACTCACTTGGACACTGAGGCTGTTGGCAGCGTTGCCGGCGCTGTTCGCTGCTCCGCCGGCTTCCACTGGGCCCTGGACGGCCCCCGCTGCGTACAGGCTGCCCCCGTAATCCAGGGCCAGGCCGTTCTGGGGGGGCGGTGGTGGAGGTGGAGGGAATGCGGAGAAAGGTGGAGGTACGAGTCCCTCCTGACCGCCAGCACTATCCTGAGAGCCCTGTTGGACGAAAGAGAGAGGAGAGTGAGGAAGGAGTGAAAGCTAAAGTAGCCGGCTGGCTAACGTCCACAGTATCTCTTACTGAGAGCATCACCCGACCACACAGAGACCACTTTCCCAACAGCTTCAGTCTAAAAGTCATACAGGCGTGGATATTATATTTCCATTTCCTCGCGTGTGTGTGTGCGTGTAAATGTGTGCATGTATCCACACCCCCCACCCATTAAATATTCACTGCAGCCACATCTATTATTGAGGGTCAGATGCCTCCATACTCAGTGTTGTACAATGGTGAGTGTCTAACGCCTGCACACACACTCACAAACGCCTCTGCACACAAACCACCTTTGACACGCAAACACCCACACACCTAAACGCTCACACAAAGACCGACTGTTAGTAAGGAGGACGCCTGCCCAAGGATTTTGTGAACATTATTATTACCCCCAGAAAAAAAAAAAATACAGTGCAGAGTGCGTAGGAGAACAATACAGGCACCCACAAACACATGGTGGAACAACACAAACACGACACAGGCATTAACACACACACACACACACACACACACACACACACACACACATTCCTTGCTGTTGGCAGTGGGACATGGATACCCTAAATGGTAATAGTTAGAGAGCGGAGGGAGACAGCAGGGACGGAGAGTAAAGGGGGGATGGGATGATAAAAGGTGATGAGTGATAGAAGAAGCATGGCAGAAGATAAACCAACCATCACTGTCTTATAGATCTTTTTATAACTCGCTAATAACTGCACTGGATGGTAGGGCTGCACAATTAATTGAATATTAATCGTGATCACAATTTTTGTCTTCCCACAATTAAATGAACATGATCGCCTGAGATATTGACGTTTAAAATGTGCGTTCTGCTCATAGAAAACTCTGCTGCATATCAAATCAAGCGCTTCCTAAACTAACAGCGAGCCACCAGCCGGTGATCGAGATGTTTTGGCTTCACTTTTGGGTATAGATATTATCTATACAGTCAATGTGTTTATGATTAACTTGAGAGCATAAAATTGTGTATCTAGCTCTTAATGTTGCCAATTTTGCTCTCAAAGTGCACCAGTTTGAAGCATTTAACTGTAAAACGTAGTTAACAAAAGGGTAGGGTGAATATTCCTGTATTTTTTCATATTGCAATATATATATAGCAGAAAAAAAAATATTGCAATGTCAGTTTTTGTACATTAGCAGGAATGTAGCACAGCATGGAAGTGAAAGCAGTGCTCTGTTTATTCTAATGTCAAAGTATAATATAAATATGTTGTCTCTAAAATCAATGAATAATCATGATTAAATAATCGTAATCTCAATATTGATCAAAATAATCGTGATTATCATGTTGGCCATAATTGTGCAGCCTTACTGGATGGACGATCAATTAAAAACTGTAACATTCTGAGAAAAAAAACCCATCATATTATATTTAAGTCTACATTAGTCATGCTGCTCTGGCGCTTAAAGCTAAATGCTAACATCAGCATGCTAAAATGCTCATAATGCTAACACGCTGATGTTTAGCAGGCAGTGTTGTAGTACTCAAGATCGGTCTTAAGACCACTATTTGAAGGTCTCGGTCTCGTCTCAGACAAAGAAGACTGGAATTTAGTTCAAGACCACAATTGAAGGTATATCACTAAATTTTCATATACTGTACATATGGCAATAAAAGAGGTGAATGAAGAGGAATCTTTTGTTTTCTGTGGGTGTTTTTATGGGAATGTGGGATCTTTAAGATCAATTTGAGGAGTGCCTATGGTTTGCATGTTCCACATTTAAGCGTGTCATGCAGTGCGGGACTCTCACTGGTCTGGTCTTGGTCTTGACTCAGTCTCAACCCCTCAAAGTCTTGATAGTCAATAGTATAAATAAGAGAGTTACCAAATTCAAATTCCAGCTGAGGCTGATGGGATCGTACCATATACCACAGTATGGACAAATTAAAATGTTGACCTGATGATTGCATTATGTGGAAAGTTGTTCAAATTCATCCTGAATGTGTGCACCAAATTTCATGCTGCCGCGAACATGGCTAATAGAAGTAAAACAAATCACACTTTGACAGGTATAGAGTGATTAAGTCCTGGACATAATTCAATCGTTGTGCCTCTTTAAACAGTTCAATAAAGCTTTATCAAGACAGAGACAGGCAGTGTCTGTCATTATGACTTATAATAAAATAAGAGCTAAAGAACTATAAAACCGAACAAATAATTGAGAAAAGAGATGCAAATAGAGGTAGATTCTATTAGCGAGTACAGTATTAAAAAAACAATGGTTAAACAATGTGGCAGCGTCTTCTTGCTCTTGTCTTCTTAATCTCCTTGTTCTTGTTCGTCTTCCTGTTCACCTTCTACTTTAATCATCATTATTATTATCTTCAGCATCATTATTAGCAGTAGTAATAATAATAGTAGTAGTAGCACTAATAACAGGCAGTAATAATAATAATAATTTATTAGTAAAAGTAATAATATTCTGTGTCTTTTTTTCCGCCACAAAAATGGATATCACCACCAAAGAGACTCCATGTTTACTAGACATCTGCTTGGCTACATCGACTTTTTGTGTGTGTGTGTGTGTGTGTGTGTGTGTGTGTGTGTGTGTGCGTGTGCGTGCATGTGCATGTGAGTGACAGGCTGCAGCGATGCCCATCTGAGTTGCACAATAGATCTCTGTCCCTTTGGGAGTGTTAAAAGTGTGTGGGAGGGTGTGTATGCGTGTGTGTATGCGTGTGTTTGTGTGTGTGTGTATGTGTATGCCATCTGTCTCCCAGCTTTTGACCTTTCTCAGCGTCACACCTGTGACACGGCGGCCGGGCCCCTCGACTCAGTGACAAACCGGAGGATGCACACGGTCGACACGGATCACATCGATATTGTGACATGAGAGCAGCTACGGCGGAGCTGCACCGAGTCAGCAGTGAGAGGGAAACTGCGTCTGTAACTAACACAGGTACACACGAGTAAATACAACTGGACTTTACTGTATTATATTGACTATTTACAAGATTTAAAATAGGGCTATCATGATATCAGACTTTCACTACATGATTGTCGTTGCCAAAAGATTTCACGATAACCATAGTATCTTGAAATCTATAGAAAAAATAATATTGTTATCAGTCAGATTCATTTTTAACTTTAGTTTATTGCGCGTTTTGTCTCTATTTTTGGAAAACGTATTGCACTCAAAATACGAGTGTAGGGAGGTGGAGAGAGAGTCTGTAACCATAACTGTATACATAAAATACATACATACAAAAAATGCAGAAGTACAATCTATAGTTCAAACAAACAACGGTGTTCTTTTGGTGCTGGCAACATGAAGGGAAGCTCAACATTGTTTATTTGCATGAACAGTAACCACATTGTAATGTTACAAAGCTGGTTGAAAATAAGCAAAGTATCCCTTTAAGAGGCGCTGGATTATTTACACGATAATATCATATGTGTATTATTAACGTGATATCAATATTATTATTATTTTTTTTTTAAATATCACTGTTATCGTCAATGCCGGTATATCGCAACATCCCTAATACAAAATAAGCAACTGTTACAGCAAAAAGCTTTTCTACAGGTAGAGAGGTCAGACATATTTTAACATCTCCACATTGGGACGACTATGTGCAATAAACATCAAATTAATTATTTCTTTGCTTTGAAAGTGCATCTTTATCCTGAATCTCACATTTTTGTTTAAATCAATCTTCAGGTGAAAATAGTTTACTAACCGACTTGAAATCAGGAACTACTTTTATAAATTGATGAATTGAAACTGAAGGCATCAACAAACCAAAGGAAATAATGGAGTCATGTATATCTAATCATTGCATTAAAACCTTGATTTATGCACCAATCCTTCTTTCTGTTATGAAGCCATTACTATTATTCGTACTAGTATATTTCCTGATTGAGTAATAAAGTAAATATAAGGCATTACTTATCAGACCTTAATAATATTAACAAATAAAACTGGCACATGAAATTATATACCGTGAAACTGATAACACAAAATGTATAACTAATAAAACATTTTTTTAGAGACTTTTAATACAATTCTTTGTCTGTACTATGTATTTGTATTAATTCTTAACAATCAGACATACCTAATAGGCTTCTTTTATGACAAATTCAGTGTTTTCTTCTCCCTGATGCTTGGTCATTGTTCCATTAGCTCTTTGGTTGTTTTAACTGCGTACTTTTCTAACGCAGGACAAGGCTGTTTAGCAGAGAGGGATGGCTCTGTGAATATAGCTTGTGTTCAGGCGTTCTTATCCTGTTTATATCTTAAATAATAATCCAAACTTTAAAAATAATTTAATTTAGTTTTCTCCACAGTAATTAATGAAGTGCTGAGATATAGGCTAACTGCATATATTTTTTTTTAAAAAGGTTGTCTTACACCTCTTAAAATCAAGAAGGCCCTCGTGACCTTTGGCTTTGGTGACCCCTAGTGACAGTCGGGACCCCCAGGTTGGGTACCAGTGGACTATAGGATCCATTACTTTTAAATAAACGGCCCTCAGCAGCTCAACCACAGTGCAACACAGCAAATCTGTGGCACAAACACCACGTTAATCACCAAAATCTTTCAGCTCTATTCTCCATTTGTATAATCAATTAAAAGAAGATTCCCCGTGCCATCAGAAACTACTTCACCTGGTGACTATTCTTCTTTTTTCCTGCCGATGTTAGAGCAAAAGAAACAGTATCAGACGCTTTGAACGCAACCTTTTATGACAGCAGCACTGGTCTGATGTCAGCATCACAACCAGCGATCCTGTTATCTCACTCCCTCCTCTCCCTGATAATATATACTGTAAATATGTGTTCATCATTAATCTGCGCTGCCTGCCATCCTCCTCTCATACCTAAACTGCCTCTGCCGCTCTCCTGCCAGGTGAAGAGTCTCCACCTCGGCCAGAATAGAAACCATGCTCTCCATCTTCGGTTGCCGAGCACTCGAGCCATACAGCCGCCAGATTACTGACCACAGAGTCCAAGTTTAACTTCATTCACATTTTGAAACAGCAGCTGTGTCCGCTCCTCTAAACCCTGCAGCTGTATGAACCTCTTCCAATCTTGTCCACAAGCACCCAAATTAAGATTTTGATAAGTGATAACATCCTTCACATCCTTGCCTTCCTGTCCTGCCTCAGTTTCATGAAGCAGCACGACGGTCTTACCTTGGTTTTCAGAGAATGTTTTCTCATTATTTGCACAGACTGTTGCAGTCATTATGCCCTGTGGATGTTTTGATTATATAATATCAATATGTAAGTAAATATACATCTAGGTCTACAAAATCTCAGTCTCTTCCTGAGTTTTCTGCATAAAGAACTTTCATTTAATAGCACTGTATTGGGAGGATACTGATTTCAAGGCATTTCCATACATCCATCCATCTTTCTAATGTGTTTTCTGTATAAGTCTGTGCTCTGATTAATGAATAAAAGCTTAAAAATAGATCGAAAAAGTGTTAATATGTGGAGAATTTTTCTGTCTGTATCACTGTTACATCACTGATGGTAATAATGTGAACATGAGCTGAAATCCTCTGATGAGACATCCTGAATTCATTATATTTGAGAGAGACAGAAAAGGAGGGCAGAGATGAGGAACATTAGTCAGTTTAACTGCAGGAGACAAAATACATTATGTGCTAAATGATACACTGGTTGGCTTCGCCTTGCATCAGCCCATCCTAGATGAACTGCATTTCGCGGAGGTAAAAATGATAGCGGGCGGAGCAAGTCGTTCTGGGTCACCAGGTAAGAGCTAACCTGGATGACAAGCAGAAATAGGGAAACTAGACCCGCTCCTGTGTCGTGCTAGAAAGGGAAAGTTGATCACCCAGGTTGGGTCAAGTGGTGAAAGGGGACGATAACTGAGACTATGCCTACATGTATAGTTCAGAAAGTTTTACATCAGTGCTGCAAAATGATAGCAAACAACTTAAAATAAAACCTTTTATGCCGAATTCACACCAGAGCAGTGGCCAAGTGCGGCCTACGGCAGGCTGCCATGCAATGTCTATACAAAGCTGCGGCGGCCGGTCCCGAGCTCAGCGAGCTGCAGCCGTTTGATTCTGCGGTGAAGTGTAACCAAACAAAAGTTGGGAAGAGTTTAACTTTTAGCGGCGAATTGTGGGCAGAGAGTACCCGCAGCCAACCAGTGAACAGATCCTGTGACTCCTGTAACATGTTGACCTATGTTACAAAGAATTTCTTCCCCCCTGAAACACATGAATATGCCTCCGAGCCAGAAAAATTTAATTATTGCGGCGAGTTGCACTTCACCGCTGCCTTTTGTGAATTTGGCATTAGGCACACTAGCAGCTCTATGGGGGGCATTGTTGGCCTGTCCACCACTGCAGATTGAAATATCTTCAAAACTATTAGATGAATTCTGATGACATTTGGTACACACATCCATACCCCCCTCAGGTTGAATTGTAAAATCTTTGGTGAGCCTGCAGCTTAAGGACAGCCTCACACAAGCACTAGCATGACTGTAGATCAGGGTTTCTCAAACTTATTACTCAAAAGTCTGCATATGATTTTTATTCAAGGTCAGAGGTCCAGAACGATTGGCAATAACAAAATAACTTTTACTCAACTCACTTAAAGGGGCTCTATGTAAGAATCAGAAATGGCTTGTTAACAGTGACACCAGTGGCTGTTAAGTCAACAACAGTCAGCGTCCTGTTGATCATGTTCGTTTGTTGGCGTTAGTGGACTCCATTTCTAAATGAACGTTAGCTATTGTTGCACACTGTTAGTCCTGTAGCGGAGCTGAAGAGAGTAAAGGCACTCGCGAGTGCGCATGACGTCACAGCCGTTGTTTTTTTCCGGAAAAACCTGCCCGCATTCTTCACATTAAAAGCAGTCTAGCAGGCTGTTAGAGGAAACCCAGAAAGTCTAATTTTTTAGTTTAGGTTACAACCTGTTCACACACTGGCAATAAAAAAAACAATTAAAAAGCACTTATATGTGTAAAAACTTACATACAGTCCCTTTAAGACCCGCTAGGCTACTCGTTGTCGCAATTAATTAATGTCCCATCACTTGCGGTTGGGTCAGCATGAAACCGAGGCAGACACGACTCATACAGTTACCTGACACTAGTCGTAGATATTGTGTACGAGAGAAAACAAGACAGATTCTGTATCTGCGATTTAGTAGCGGATTGCAAATTCTCCGGTGTAACGTTAATGTGTGAACTCAGCGGCAACAACAACACTCTCCAGCAGTTAACGTCGCCATGACAATGATGTCAACAATAGGTAAATAAGCCACGTTAAAACCTCATTCATCTGATGACAGGATCACTGTGAATGACCTCCAGCTACACTGCATATTCAACATCACTAACAATTTATTTCAAAATAGAAAATGTTACACTTCATAACGTATCGTATTCATAACCCGAGGTATGGGCTGGGTCCGGATTGAGAAGCCCCACTGTAGACGCTGAGTCTCGTTTAAAATCTGAAGCTATTGTGTGTATTATGTGTGCTACTTGCTGCAAAATGAGTTGCCCTCCATGGAACAATACATCTGGAAGTTGAACAATAAGCAAAAAAGGAGGAAGGAAAACATTTGAGGAAAATTCACTCAGGGATCCCTCTGCTATAATGGTTGGTGCTGAGAATATAGTCGACTACAAAACAGAAAGAAAGAGCAAAAAAACATTCTACCTTTTGTCAAATTTGTTGGGAAAACTACCCTCCTACTCTGCATTAAAATGTTCCATCATGGCTCCAGTGTTGTCGTACTCGAGTCCCAACATTGATGACTCATGACACAACTCACTCATCTATTGATGAGTCAGTCTCGGACTTGACAAGTTGTGATGCAACTCAGAAAGAATGATAGTGACTTGAATTTTTAATACTGCACACTTTGGACTTGAGGTTTTGATATCTTGGCTGCGACACTATATAATATTTCCACAGTCTATACCACCGCTAACAGATTATATCCATATCAATCATAACAGCCTCCTCATTGTTGTTGCTCATGCACAGAAACAGACTACAGCCTAGCAGGGGAATGGACAACCCCGGCTGTTGCTGTTCCTTCTGCCAGACCAAAATAGAAGCGGGAATACGAGCCAAAAACAACCTTGTATTTGTGTTCGACGATTGGCCTTTTCAGAGGAGATCCATTTTAGCCGCATCTCAGCAGCGCTCTCTCTACCTGATACACTGTGTCAACATCCCGCTATCTACAAAAATAGTGTGTGCCTGCTTGTTTTTATCCGCTATCTCAAACCGTCAAGTTATGGGCCTTTTGCTGACTGCGAGTGGCCTTTGTGCTTGGCATCAGGATGAAAGCATCTGCTAAATAAATGCACATAGATAGCAGGATAAGAGGAGGAACACAAAAACAACGAGGGAGAGGGCATTCCTGGTCAAATTGAAGAAAAGTGCTGCCCTGTAGACAGACAAACTGTACGCTGTTGTACGCATTTGTGCCAGCACTCAGGTTTGTGTACGTTTTGTTTGCGTACATGTCGTGTGCATATCAGCATGTGTGTGTGTGTATGTGTGCGCGCGTTTGTGCTTCCGCTCCCCTGGCGTTGGGGCGTTAAGGCATTAAGGGTTGTGTAAGTGTATGCGTTGGCCAGGCAAAGCCAGTGACTCAGAGCGGTAGCTGTAGCTGGCTTACTTTCGGGTCAGTTAGCAGCAGCAAGTGTGTCTGAGGAGACATGTTATAAAATGTGCTCGTCTGCAGCGGTCTCACTACGCTACAGGAGGATACCAGGAGGAGGAGGAGGAGGAGAAGGAGGAGAAGGAGGAGAGGAACATGGCTAAGAGCTAACTAGGGCAACACTGGGTCATTTCACATGAATAATGACATTTTAGTATCTTACTTCCTTGGGCCTCCAGCCATTAGTCTATAGCCTAATTCAACAAACTTGACGCTGGAAAATGTGATTCATGCTGTTAGCAGCAGCTCACATTTTGGCTCAATAATCGTATTAAACGGGGGAAGTTGTGTTCAGCTCAGATCTTGGCTCCTGACTCCGCGCCGATGCTACCCGAGCTGCAAACAGCTGGAGAAACGTTTACAGTGTGTCTGCGGCATACCGATGAGCCAGGAGACACCCTCTTGTTAAATTATTCCATCCCACGTCAACCCCTCCTCCTCCCCCTCTTGCTCTTCTTCTTCTGCGCTCCTCTTGCTGCTGTTCTCCCTTTCCTCCCACTCTCTCTGCTGTGCGCTTCGCTTCTTTACGCTTCATAAAATCCAGACGGGACCCTTGCATTTACGTCCCGCCCCCACGCATGTCAATCAAGCCCATTTGCTTCATAGCAACAAGATATCGGCGACGCCCGGGCTCCTCCTCCCACACTCTTCTCCATCTCCTTATAGGGTAACATGTCTGCTTGTCAAACAAACCCCTCCCAGTACAACCCCCATCCTTTTCCTTGTAGGGCTTCACGTACGACCCCCCCTTCCATCATTTCTGGGAGAACACCCCTTCAACATACATGTGCACGCATGATCACTGACTGTCCCTGTCATCCCTCCACAAGCTGTGTCAACGGGTCCGCTCGGCTCCACTGCAGCGTTTTATTAAAGGTAAACACTCAACAACAAAAAAGATGATGACATTATTTGTCCACATGTATTCCTCATTAAAAGCCACACGCCATACCAAACAAACACGTGTGCAGGTGAGCACACAAACTCGCACACGGACGCATATTTACCCAACATGGACATGCTCTCTTTCAATACATTAGGTATGACCATGAAACGAGTTAGTCTTGTTTAGAGCTCAAGTAGGGCTCTGTGACAATAAAGCACTCATCTGGTTGTCTAGTGTGGTTTGGAAATGTACACAAGCCAGTCGTAAATTGGTGTTGTCACTGTCAACCGCGCCATCCAAAGAGTCAGCGAGGGTAACCCCTATCCATTTCAAAAGCAGCTTCTTTTGAATTCAACGCAGACGCCTCCCAGCGAGCGCTTTTAGAGCCATTAGAGATGCAAATAGCTGCTAAAGAGGCATAACCGCTACAGCAACTCCAGGTTTGGGCATTTCATAACCATCTCTCTATGTTTTTTTTATTTATTTATTTAGAAGCATAGTGCAAAAGGTGTTTACCTCACATGGCTCTCCCGTCGACATTTTCCTCACTCCTCGAACCATTTAACAATCTGCACAAAATGAATGACTCATGCAAGTTGCCACGGCAACACGGCTCATTGGGATCATTTACCGACCATCATTGTTAACCCTGCAAAGAATCAATAACAAGATTTGTGGAGGGTGGGAGGTGGAGGAGGCTGGGTGAAGAGGGGGGGTTGAAACCTCATGACCCGTTTACAGTGAAAGCGTGGCAATGTGTGTGTGTGTGTGTAGTTTTGCAGCAGGTAGGCGTCTCTCCCTTGCCTTAGGGCACACGCTTAGGTGGGGCTTGAAAATATTTCAGTCTTTTTGCACAACTCTCTTGCAGCAAGGGCCAAAAAATATTAGCATACAGCAACACTATAAAAGAGCTAATAAATCAGATCTCTGAACACACACACACACTCAGACACACACACACACACACACACACACACACATGTAACTGCAAAGTCAGCTCTACAGTCTGAAATTGCGTCACAGAGCGAACCAGCTCTCTCCAGTTGACCTAATATCGTTGCTCTCTCCATCTCTTTCAACTCCTCTCATTTGTCCGTCTCTGCATAATTTCAGTTTCCTCATCCACGGGCTTCCCTGGCAACTGCCCGAGGGTGTCCCATCACCTTAAAAATCAATTTTCTATTCTCCCGCTCCCATTCTCTCACTCTTTTCCCGACCCCATCCCCCTCTTCCAGGGGCTCTTAGAGGAAAACATTGAGATAACAGCTGCCAGGGCCCCAGGGAGAGCAATAGAGGAGGGAGAAAAGAGGTCAAACAGTAAAGAGAGCAGGAATCCAAGGTACAGCTGAAAGAGAAACACACGCGCAAAGCAAAGACAGGAAGAAACACACACACACACACACACACACACACACACACAGAGAGCCTGACTCACCGAATGAAATGTAATGATATGAACGAGACACTTCGCGCACCAACTTTGCAGCCCACTGTGTGCTTCGGCTTCTGTGCGTTTGTGAAATGTGTGACACAGAAATTACAGTGAGGAGGTGTTGTTAGCTGAGTAGAAGAGATGCAGAAGGGAGAAGGGAGGAGGAGGAGAAAGAAAAGAGAGTAAGAAGACAGAGACAACTGTTCTGGGGACACCTGTCCCTTTCGCTCACAGGGCTTGAGCGATGTACAGAGACAGCTGCAGAGGCAATAAAGAAGAAAGACTTTTTTACGTACCTCTCCTCCCCCTACTCCCTTCGCTGTTTCCACTCAGAAATGTCTAAAGAGTTTACTGCAGTAACATCCAGCTGTACAGACTAACGTGCTGTACTGTATGTATCTTCTGAGCAATACATAATACATGGCAGAGCACGGGTTTTCTGGCAGTGGCAGCTCTTGATGTTCAGATTGCATGCGCTTCTAGCTCTGGGCATGAGAACAGATGCCACAACAACGGCGTACAATAATACATCACCGCTCGTGCGTTTCGCTGTGGCGAATCATAATTGTATAGCGATACAATCTCCAAGCCTGTTTCTCTCGCTGTCATCTACGCCTACTACGCTGGTTTCACTGTTTATATCCCTCATAGCAACTAACGAGAGTCTGAAATGCCCTGGCTGGACCACTCCAGCAAAAGGGGGTCAAGAAGAGTCCTCATCTGTTAGTGGTTAATTAACATTTCATGCTCAATGACAGTGCCCGCCCGCTCCGATGCCGTTGCATGTACAGTGGAGCCAAAAGAGATACGGCGTACACAAGAGGAGGATACGAGAAGGATGGAGATAAACACTCACCGACAACACGGAAGGATAGTACAGTCCCATCATCGTATTCTGTGCAACAACTCAAACTGTCGTCGCTCCTCTCTCCTCTCTCTCCGTTCCTCTTCTCACGCTGCCTCGCTTTCCTCTCCCTCTCCGAGCCTGTGTCACCTCACCAGCTCAGTCTCTCTTGTCTGTCTCACAGATTCAAAATCTCCCTCTCTCTGCCCCCGCTCGC
>CAKAKR010065785.1:55399-69244 GCA_916700685.1 Adelosebastes latens
TCTCTCTCTCTCTCTCTCTCTCTCTCTCTCTCTCTCTCTCTGTCTCCCACTCACTCTTTTCTTTCCCTCTCTCCCACTCGCTCCTTCCTTTCCCTCTACCCCCAGCCTTCTGTTTTGCTGCTGTGCCCTTGCCGGCTCATCTCTTCTGCCTCGTCTCCAGTCCTCCTCTCTCACCCAGATAGCCTGACGCCTCCCCCCTCCTACTTCTCTGCCTCTGTCACACCTGCAAACTTTCCCCTCCCCTCTGCTTCCCTCTCATGTCGCAGTCCCTCCCTCTCCTCTCTCTCTATCTCTCTCTCTTCTTCTGTTCTCTTTCTCCATGTAGGTGAGTTAACTGGGGCTGCTGGCACCACTGGGAGAGGAAGTAAAGACTCTCCTCTCTCTCTCTCCAGCCCCTTTCAGAGATGCACCTTGTTACATAAATGTGCTGGCAATTTACATGTTTGTCTCACGTCTTTGCTGCAAAAGTCACGTCTGCATAGGGCTGCACAATTAATCAAATATTTAATCGCGATCACAATTTTGGCTTCCCACAATTAAATGAATATGATCGCCTGCGATACTGACGTTTAAAATGCACGTTCTGCTCATAGAAAACGCTGCAGCATATTAAATCAAGTGCTTCCTAAACTAACAGCTTGATGTTTTGGCTTCACTTTTGGGTATAGATATTATTGATACAACCAATGTGTTTATGATTAAATTAAGAGCCAATAATCGTGTATCTAGCTCTTAATGTTGCTAAATTTGCTCTTGAAATGCATCAGATTGAAGCATCTAACTTTAAAATGTAGCTAACAAAGGGGTAGCATGGATATTTCTGGGTTTTTTTTCATATTGCAATAAATATATATGGCAGAAAAATTATATTGCAATGTCAGTTTTTTCCAACATCGTGCAGCCCTATTCTGTACATTAGCAGGAATGTAGCACAGCATGGAAATGAAAGCAGTGCTCTGTTTATTTTAATGTGAAAGTGCAATAAAAATATGTTGTCGCTAAAATCAGTGAATAATCATGATAAATAATCGTGATATCAATATTGATCAAAATAATCATGATTAGCATTTTGGCCACAATCGTGCAACCCTACGTCTGCTCTCCTGCAACCTAGAAACGTTTTCATAACACTTGCAACGTAGATCAAGTCTGAATACAGCCACATTTAAGTTATAATATTCCTTAAAGCTGCACTAATCAATATTCTTTGTATTAACAATGAGCTCATTGTTTTGGTTTTACAGCCTGCATTTTTATCCTTTTGGTGCTTCGTCACCGCTCCGGTCCTATCAACAGGGCTGCAGGATTTTGAAAAAATATTGAATTTTTGACTGATATTGCAATTACGATATGATTTGCGATATTAGAGCATATGATAATTCTTACATCATTATTCTCATTTTTACTGAAAAACATATTTAAATGATTATGGTGTGATTTTTGCATGGATCAGTATCAAAACAAGTTTTTTTCTTAAGTCTGTAGAATATGATGTGTAGGCCAGGACATCTCTGCAGCATGATAATATTTAATTTAAATGGTATTTTAACACACATTTCGCCTTTCACAAATATTGCGATTTCCTCCTCATCCTGCGATTTGAAAATTGCAGAAGGCCATAGTGCAATTTCGATAAAATTTTGATTAATTGTGCAGCCCTACTATCAACCTCACTTCCAGCAGAATAAGACAGCTGTTTTAAATGAAAAACAGCACCAAACCGCAGACAGACAAAGTTAGCGACTAGCTGGTGAACGTAGTGTAGTGGAGCATTTAGCAGCTAAAGAGACGGATATCTTTCTCAGACACATTTAATGACACGTGTATCGACCACTGGGGACAGGAAAACACGCCTTGAGCAGCTACTCTATCAGAAATGCAACAGAATGGAACGAGTGTGAGGATTCATCATGTCATATTATTTAAAAAAAAAAGACAGTAAACGATGTCCTCCAACATGGTCATACTGAACTCATACACACATACAGTATTTGTCTTCAGCACGACATCCATCAGATGCATGCATTGTTTCCTGTGAATCCCATGTGCGTGGGTAGGCAATTTAAATCTTGCACGGGAAAGGCGGACTCCACCAGTAACAATGACAACTACTATAACTACTAGAGAGCAAATTATAGAATGTAGATAGTAAATGTCCATGTCCTTCATGCGCGTGATGGTCTTTAACTAGGCTTCAGTGGTAACACAAGTTTTAACCATGACTATAACCTGTATATCAGAAGTGGATGTAGTCACATGACATCACCCATTGGTTTTCTGGACTGTCATTTTGAAGCCTTGAGTTCGGCATTTTTGCCGTCGCCATCTTAGTTTTGTGCAACCGGAAGTGACACGAGAGGGTGGAGCTAAGTACAACCAAACGCTGAAAAAGAAAATTTTTTGGCAACCAAAATGTTACAATTAACTTTCATGAACTGAAAACACACTGTGAAAGGGATAAAGATGTAAGATGAAAACACGGACAACTCCCAGACCGGACAACGCTGTGGTAGCGACCTGTCAATCACAAGGTAGCCACGCCCTAAAGCATACCCTGCTTTATGGTCTATTTGACTCTAAATGGGACCGTAATTTACTAAATGAACATCATGCTGTATTGAAGACTTGAAACTAGCGATTGAGACCATAAACTCATGTTTACAATGTTTCCTGAGGTAATAAATCGAGAGAAGTAGGGTCATTTTTTTCTCATAGACTTCTATACAATCAGACTTCTTTTTGCAACCAGAGGAGTCGCCCCCTGCTGGCTGTTCAGCGTTAGCTTCACTTTTCAGACCCAGAAGTTGCCCACTGGTTTAAACGTCTATCACTGATGCAGAGCACACTCGTCATCCTTATGATCATTTTATTCTTGCAACTCACCGCTGTTTTCCAGCATTTCCACCACTACCTCTCACTCTCCAGGTGACAAATATCACACAAGCCTTTCTTGTCCTGTCACATTTGAATACAGCAATTACTGAACGATCACCTAAAAAAGCCCCCGAAACATTACTTTAACAGAGAAAAAGACAGGAAAGTTTGATATTGCATGTCTGACAAGGGCTCGTCCCTCTCTTCACAAAACAGCTCCTGCTGCTCTCCAGGCTCTTCCTTTCAGGAGCCTTTGATCACATCATTCTCACACTGCTGTTGACAGTTTAGCACCTCAGTGTTGTGGGAGCCTCCGCTGCCCCGGCATTGTTTTCTTCCTTCTCTGTCTTTTTTTTTTCCTGGTCAGAAGCCGGTTTACACCTCTGAGTAGTCCCTCAAGTAGCCTTTGACTACATCCCAACAAGAGATTGCTCGCACAAGGTAACACTTCAGCTTTTAGGTTTATTCTTCAAACATTATAATTAGCGAGGAAACGGTTCAAAGCTGTATCACCTTACAGTGAAATAAAAACTAATTGGCTTCCAGGCTTCCTAAACAGTACAACAAACTGCCAGGGAAATAAAAAAAACCTCATACTGAAGCAAATAAGAACGTACACGTGAAGGCTTAAGACAGATGAAGTGCAGATAAGCGGCCAGAGGTTGTTGGGCATCAGAGAGAGCGAGGGATGAGGGGATTATGGGCAGAGCATGAGAGGATGAGTGGATGAACGGAGGATGATCTAAGGATTAACCACATAAACTGAACAGTCTAATAACACAATCAGCAGGCTAATACAAACACGAGTAAACAGATTGTAGCCTTGCACACACACAAACAATATACAATATGGGCGTGTATTAGTGTTTGTTTGAGGAGAGGAAAAACTAGAATATCTTCGTGTTTAACGGCGCTAACAGAATAAATAATTTGGATTTAAAAGCTCAAAGATGATTAATAATATTGCTGATTGTTGAGAGTAGAAAGAAAAGTAGTGGGAGGGCAGGACTGGAAGAGTGAAGGGTGTGGAGGCATGTCTTCTACACGACTGATAAATTATAATCTACACCCCCACCTTGTGGTTTAGAGAGCTTCACTGAGCCATGTTAATGCTTTATGAATAGGAAAGAAATATCAGAAGAAAAAAAAGATGGTGGAATATCATAAAACATGTGAGTTTGAGATGAAATTATGTCCTTACCTGGCTATGAGACGGGTAGCCATGGTAACCAAGGGTCAAAGGGTCGTTGTTCTGAAAGAGAAGAGAGCAGATTTTGGATGCATGGTCAGTAATTTGCAAAGCAAAAAGCAGCTTGGTGTCATTTTTTTATTACTCAGGAATGCCGTTTCATTCACTCACACGGGTCTCTAGTCTTTCACACATTTAATTTGACTTTACAGTTCTGCGGTGTTACTGACTCCTAATCAAATTAACTCGCCGGTGACACACTCCTGCCATCTCCTCCGGAGTTTTCCACCCAGCGGATCTTTTGTCTGCTTGTAAAGAAGTGATAACGGGGGCGAGTGAGATCATGCAAGCGGGAGATGAAAGACGGGGCAGAAAGAACGAGCTCTCACCACGGCTTTTAAATCATAAATAGGTCAGGAGTGTCAGCGAGCATGAAGCCCGTCGGTGTGAAATGGCATCATGAGCACTGATGCAATCTCCGACACATTCCTCTCAATGTTCATGCTGTGTAAAAGCAAAGGACCAATACATCAAACATCTGGTGAGTAATTATAATCTAACAAGATGCTTTAAGAAAACAACTCATTTTGTTTGGGAGCCAAATATTAAAACACAAATCATGTCCCTGCTCCCAAAAATAGTTTGTAACTCACTTTATTTGTACTCATAACACTGTGTTCCAGCTTTTATGCTAATGTATTCCATTAAAAAGGGAGTGTTACGCAGCAATTTCAACACGCTTTGAAGGAGGAAAACAGATTTGCCTGTCTCTGGCTTCATATCACTAGATTAGAAAACAACTCGGCTCCTCCCTCCTCTCTCCATCCTCCCCCCCATGATCTTCCTTTCATCTGGAACCAATGTCCCTCATCTGCTCTGTCCTCGGGGGGAACACTTTGCTCTGTGCGCATTACAGCTTCAGTTCGCCTGATTAATACTGTAGCCATCTAACTTTGGACCCCATGGGGCATTTTCGCTACAACTAAGCACAAACGCAAGAAGCTTGGTCGGGGAGGGGAGGAGGGGGAGAGAAGGAAGCGTCTAGAAAAATGCAGTTTGTGTGAGTCTATCTCAGAGCCAAAAATGTACTTAGTGAACTGGCTTTGGGAGGCAGAAGCTCTAAATAATGAATCACCTCTTAGAGGCTTGAATAACATGAATAAAGTATAAACCTTATTTTACAGCGAGGCCAAACTCTAAACACAACGCACTGGAGGCACGGAGTTGAGGAGGATCAAAAAAAAAAAAAGAGGAGACAAAATGGGGCGGTACGCTACGTCAAAGAAGTGAAGGGGGGGGGGGAGAACACATCTGGGAACATCTGGAATTCATATTACGAGAGGCTGAGGGAGGAACCGGAGCTGGAAATACAACGGGAAATGAACAGCAAAAGGGGAAAAAAAAAAAAACTGAAAAGAGATGGAGGGAGGCAGCAAAGACAATGACTCACACACATGAGCGGACTAGTCATGTGCTTCATTTCCTTAAGGAGCTGAGAGGAATGAGAGAGGGATGGCTGCATGGAGGCTGTATCAGTCTCACTCTCAACACCACAGTCACTAGCGCAGTGCAATGAGGAGCAAGAAGATTTTGTACGATAATTAATCGTGCTTCAAAGTTTTTTGTGTTGGTGATGACAAATGAGGCACAGCTGATGACGGTGGTGTTTTTATTTTTTTAGGGGGGGTGGGTGCGGGGCGGCTAGAACAAGAGAGGAGAGACTGCAGGGGAATACCGGGTGAGCAATCAGGAGAAAGTAACAAAATGACTTGAAGTCAACAGATGGCGAAGAGGGGAGGAGGGGGGAGGAAAGGCGAGCTCAAGGGGAGGAGGAAACAGAGCCCTGTAATAATAAAATCTGCTCAAGCTCAGTTACCTCCAACTTTCTCCTTCACTCTATCCTTCCACAAGGCGACAGTAATCCCTCTTACATGAACCCTGCTACTCCTCTCCAAAAACTACAGGTGGTGGTAGGTGTCTGTGATTGTTTTGTGAGTGTGTATGATGTCTAATTTAGTCACAAGACTCGTGTCTATTCCTATCGTGCCTTTTGGGACCGCTGCTCTTCAGAAGAGGAACTACATTTTCACTGCTCTGAGAATCATCCTACCTAACTGCAAAGCAGGGCACTCCATACACTCAGGAGGATGTGAATCCATTTCATCCACAGAGCACTTATGTGCTAAGCCTCCCGAACAGTCGGCCAGATCATCTGAAGTTTATTTCCCCTCAATGTACTTCACATCCCTCCGACTTTCCACAGTAAACCTACACATGCTTTTTCAGGAGGATGTTGGCTGCAGGCAGAGTGGGTTTTGGAAGCCGGCTTCACAGCTCTGGCACAATAATAATCATATAGCAGCATCGGCCAGCGAATCACACGCAACAAACTGGTGTCCACTGCGCTGATCTGCATCTCCAGATACAACTGTTATTTTTATCCAACCAATTTATTTCAGATCTGATTGGAGAAGATTAGTATTTGCATGTAATTATTTACTGCACATCTTAATTACCCATCATGATTAATTCATTCCACTGGAACTAGAGCCTGATACTGGACTTTACGTTGATGTGCATTTTTGGTAGAAACATTTGTCTGCTGTTAATCTTTTTACATTTTTAGAAGAGATTAATTAAATTTGAGTAGCACAGGGCATTGAAACACCTAAACTATGTAATAATTAACATATTTCTACATAATCTGAAGCACTTTTATGTGAATTATGTGTACGGCTGCTACTAATAGTATTATTATTATCAATCAGTATTTTCTTGATTAATCAATTCATTGTTTAGCCTACTTAATGTCAGAAAATGGTGAAAAATGTCCATCACAATTTCACAGAGCCCAAGGTGATGACTTCAAATTAGGGCTGCACATTAATACATTTTATCTCCATCGCAATATGGCCTACTGCAATTTTCAAATAGCAGGAGGCTCAGTACTTGTCAAAGGGGAAATGTGTGTCAAAACACCATTTTAAATTAAATATTGTGGTGCTGCAGAGATGTCCTTGACTACACGTCATGTTCTACAGATCTTTGTTCGGTACAGATCCCTGCAAAAATCACATAATAATCATTTAAATACGTTTGAATGAGAATAACGATGTAAAAAGGACCATCCCCTCTAATATTGCAAATCATATCGCAATTGCAATGTCAGTCAAAATAGTTGCAATTTTATATTTTTTCAAAATTGTGCAACAAAAAAATGTACATTCTTTGTCTGATCAACATCCCCAAACACAAATATATTCAATATACTTATCATGTTTGTCAAAAAAAGCAGCAATATTTGCATTAGAGAGGTTGGAAAAAGTTAATTTTTGTCATTTTTGCTTGAAAAAAATATTCAAACAATTAGTCAATTACCAACAGCCAGTAATACCCACCCTAAATATATATTATTATATATGTCTAACTGTGAGATAAGAGATCATCAGAGCACAAATTTACTCTGAACATGAAGCATTAGTTCTAAATAAACATGAATAAATATACTTTCATAAACGGCATCAAGATCAACACTGTAAGAGTAACAAATCACTCAATTGCAATTGACATGTGAGGATAACGACACTTAAAGGACATCAAATCTGCCCCAGAGCAGAGCACCATCTCTCTCAAACATGATTTAGTCAACAGACCTCTGCTGGCAATTTATCACAACAAAACAGGGGCCCAAAAACTAAATAAATACTCTCAACTCACAGCAAGATTTCATTTTTCTTGCTGACATTTCAGTGCCGGGGCTGAGATTAAAAGTACAGAAGGGTGATCCACCTACATTAATGTCCGAATCAAGTCATTTGTCCTCGGCGCTGTCACCCCTGGCAAGACCTTATTAGGTTAGAGAGAGCCCCGGTTCCTACGCAGAGTGACAACAAAACATGAGCTGCTCAGCAGCACGCCAGATGGATATTGAAGCGGACAACCTCTCAACAATTCCCAGAACCTTACTCAGGCTGGAGATGCAGGGTGTTGTTATGAAACTTCCCCGGTGCAGCACAGGAATGTAAAATGAACTCGTTATTTTCATTGGGAGCACTCTAGCTGGTGGTCTGTGCAGCCGATAACTTAATATTCATTTAAAATCCATACTATTGGATGAGCGCCGTGTCAGCAGCAGGAGGTCAGCAGCTAATTTCTATGAGCAGCCGTGAACATTTGAACTCACACTGTTGAATGAACTCAGCGAGATCCATTTGCTCGTGTTAGCTGAGCATTCAGTCATGTACTGCACGCGGCACTGATTTATATGTGCCTTGCTGCTCTGCTAAAACTTTGCAGATTTGACTCGACAGAGCATTTCCACCCCCGCATTGTGATGACATCATGCCCTAATGAGAAAAACAGCAGTGTCAATGGCCGAATGGGAAAGATCCCATTATTGGGCTGCAGTGGTACAAATGGATTGCTCTTTACCACAACCACGCCCCACTGTGTTGGCTGCAGTTACAGGTCAGAGGTCAACTCCTGCCGTGATGCCGGCAATAAAATGTTTTTTTCTACATAAATAAAAGGATGGAGGAAGGGAGACACGGTGCTTTAGGAGAGCCAGGATTCTGTCTGCTGTAATATTTTCCATCCTTTACCCTCCTCTGAAGACGAGCTTTACAGAAAGTGTTTGTGTGCATTTTTACAGATGTTTCTTTGGAAGCCAAGTGCTCCGGTTTAAAAAGTAGGAAAATTGAACGTCACTCAAACCACTTTGCTTCTAGAATATCGATGGTTTCACCGAGTTGGGGGAATAATTAAATTTACTGTATATACACAGACTGGTATTTAAAACCTCATGGCTGAGCTTACAAACTGACAGCCAGTGTAGTTTTTGGAAGTATGAAACAGAAATTTAGGGTTGCAACTGACAATTACTTTCATATTTTGATTAATCATTTAGTCTATACAATGTCCATCAAAGTTTTTCAAAGTCCAAGGTGACATCTTCCTGATTAATCATCAATAAAACATCAGTAAACAGTGAAAAATGCCTATCACAATTTCCTAAAGCCCAAGGTGATGTCATCAAATGGCTTATTTTGTCCGACCAGCAGTCCAGAACCTAAACACACATTCAATTTGCAATTAAAATAAAACAGAGAAAACAGGAAATCTTTATATTTGAGAAGCTGGAAACAGCATATTTTTGGTAGAGCTGCAATGATTAATCTCTAAATTGTCAACTATTAAATTAATTGCCAACTATTTTGATAATCAGATAATCAGTTAATCAGTTTGATTTTTCCCCATTCTCTTGACATTTTGTAGACCAAACAATTAATCAATTAATCGAGAAAATAATCAACAGATTAATCGACAATGAAAATAAACGTTCATTGCAGCCCTAAATAAAACAACAGTGAAAAATGCAATTCATTTCCTAAAGCCCAAGGTGATGTCATCAAAAGTCTTATGTGGTCCGAACCCGAAACACATATTCAATTTACAATTGAATAAAACAAATAGAACAGGAAATATTTATATTTGAGAGGCTGGAAACAACATATTTTTGGCATTTTCGCTTGAAAAACAAGTTTAGTTTAATTTGTTGATGATGAAGATAATCTTCATCTGGATCGTACCAACATATGTGTGTGTGTGTGTGTTTGTGCATGTGTGTTGTATAAACCCTCTGCTTAGATAAGCATATTTTTGCAGACCTGAAACGATTGATCGATTAGTTGACAACTATTAAATTAATCCTCAACTACTTTGATAATCGATTTGATTTGTATGAGTAATTTTTAAAGAAAAAAAGGAAAATTCTCTGATTGCAGCTTCTTAAATGTGAATATTTTCTGGTTTCTTTACTTCTCTATGACAGTAAACTGAATGTCTTTGAGTTGTGGAAAAAACAAAACATTTGAGGACGTCAACTTGGGCTTTGGCAAACACCGATCAACATTTTTCACCATTTTCTGACATTTTATAGACCAAACAACGAATCAATTAACCGAGAAAATAATCAACAGATTAATCAACAATGAAAATAATCGTTCATTGAAGCCTAAATAAGCTAAATAACACATCACAGTTTCCTAAAGCCCAAGGTGATGTCATCAAATGTCTTATTTTGTCCAACCAGCAGTCCAAAACTCAAACACATAGTCAATTTACAATGAAATAAAAGCACAGGAAATATTTATATTTGAGAGGCTGAAGACAGCATATTTTGGGGGTATTTTTGCTTGAAAAACAAGTTTAGTTTAATTAGTTGATTAAAGAAAATAATCTTCATCTGGATCGTACCAACGTCTGTGTGTGCGTCTGTGCATATGTGTTGTATAAACCCCACTGCCTTAGATAAGGATCTCAGGATCAGTGTGGTTATAATGCCCCCTCCAGTATGAGATGTGATCCCATTAGCTGGAAACAAAGCCTCTTTACTGCCAGTGATAGGGCAAATCTGTTCCTGCACCAACTGAGAGAGAGGGGGAGGGACGGATGGATGGAGGGAGGGGGGCATCTCTTCCACTCTCATTTCCGGACCATCCAGCCAGCTCACGTTCAATACATTTTAGGGGCTGAAGCTATTGATCTGTGCGTCTCTCAACCCCACACACAAACACACACACTCTTCCTCTCACATCTGTTTTTTAAGTGCATTACGTTCCTAAGCCTGTCTGTCAGCACTCACGGACAGCATGGCGATGTAAAGCCAGCCATTTAGTTTTCCAAACAGGAGCAAACAGGCCACTTTACCTCCATTACTGGCGCTTTCAATGGCAGAGAAATAGCTTTCCGTTTACCAATAGAGTGCTTCACCCTACATAATACACCATAATGATGTCCAGAGCATCCTCCTGCACCTCCTGTGACGCTCCATCAAGAAATATTTCACAATTTTTGGGGTCACAGAGGAGGGGAAAAAAAAACTGCAAATTGATTTTACTGACATTGAAAGAAAATAGGTTAAGAGAGTCTATGACATTTGCTGATTCAAGCACATAATGTGAGGCCAAACAACTGCAGCAGTGATGTTGATAAAAGCAGGATGGGGGTCTGAGAATCAAAGTAATTAGACTGATTAGGTTTGGGCTGATTGCCCCCTAATAAAACTGGAGGCCTTTGTTTACCTCAAATACCCCCCTCCTGCCCGCTCCCCTTCCTCAAAGATCACACAAGCAAACACTGACATCAATTTCCATTGTAAACCAAATGCTGTCCACACCATTATGCCACATGGCAGGAGTTTTTTTCTCTTTGCATAATAAAAGGTCAAGTTTGTTTACATCCCCCTCCACCCCTCAGCTGAGAACCTGTCTGGGCTTCACTGATATTCATAATAGAGGATGTTCTTTGGAGAGTTTTGGAGGGAACAAGGTGTCTGTTGTAATATAACAACTCAGTGGATTGATTAATTCATATTATACTATTGTAATTCCTCCTTAAGCCTTATATGTAAATGCCTGAGCTGCAAATATAGCAGCAAGAAATGCCACATTATATAGCTGCTACAGCCCAGTGAACACCATGGATTACATGCTTTACTATTGCACCCCCTCCTTGTAAAACTGAATTAACAGCATGTAGAGTCATTTACAGCTGTGAAATGTGCTGGTATGTCCTGCAGTGCTGCTAATGGACTGAGCAGAGTCTATATGGTGGACTATTGGGGGCCTTCCTTCTGCTGCAACTGCAATGTGACTTCAACATGTGAACAGATTACAAAACCACAACAGGATATTTATAAGTAAATGCATGCCTTTAAATAATGCCAGAAATGATTTTAACCTTTTCCACTCTACCCCTCTTTACCATAGACCCATTTTTTGTCTTTTTTTAGTGGGGTACAGGGGGTCTTTAGGAGGATATAGCAGGTCAACAGTAGATGTCACAAAGAAGTGGTGTACATCATCTGAAAGCTGGGAACCTGAAGATTAATTTGAGATGCAACTCAGCACTGTGTCAAATTGTTGTAGTCATAAATCAGAAATAAAAAACAAATAATTGAAAGTGTGGTAATGGACTGAGCAGAGTCTATATGGTGGGCCTTCCTGCTGCTGCAGCTGCATTGTGACTTCGACATGTGAACAAACCACAATTTATAAGTAAATGTAAATGCATTTAAATAATGCCACCGTGCAAGAGATCTTTGCACCTTGCATTTTGGACAAAAAAAGAGCTCCTCCTCACCTGGCCAACCTCACCGATCCCTCCTGAGCCGTCGATCCGAGGACGCTTGCACTCCGCCCCGGTGGAGTCCACCAGAGCGGCCGCTGTCTGACCGTCTGGCTCCGGGTCTCCTCGCTTCATGCCCCGGACCACCGCCGGAGCTCCGGCCGCGTTGGGATGCACCACCCCGGCCAGGGTGTCCAGCTCTCTATCCCGGTCCATGAGACCCCGGGACACAGGCAGCATGATGGATGCAACGTCGGTCGACATTAACATTTAAAAATCTTTCTTTTGTCCTCCTTGTCTTGAAGCTAAAAAAAACTCGTGTGCACCTTTTTGTGCTTAAAAACCAACCTGGTGGATGATTTTTTTCCTCTGCAGTTAAAATAGTCACAAATATTTGTCTACTAGGCCTTTTAGTATGACCCCCCTGAAGAGTTGATGTTTGGCTCTTTAAGAAATGTAATCTAACCACAAAAACACAATAAACGCGCACAAAAAATCCCACACGCTTGTTTGTCTGGTTAATTCCCAGCTATGTTTGCTGCTGAGCGTGTATTTATTCAGCCTATACTGCAGGGCTGCCTAAGAGGCCTAACGTTATTTCAGATCATAACAAACCAATTAAATAAGCACCGATCAAAACAATGGCTCCTGAGCATTTATAAACCTACCTACCGCCCAATTTCCATTTGCCCTCGTTTCTCTTTTCTCTATACGAGGAGCTGCTGTGTTTTTAAGAGCGCAACATCAACATCCTACTACCGCAAAACCTCAAGACGAGAAGAAAAAACCCCTCAACATGTCTTCCCTGTCGCCTTTTTTTCCCCCTCCCTGTCTTATTAGCTTGTACCAGAGGTTCACTGAAAGTCAATCCGCGTCAGGAGCTCTCTCTTGCCCCCATGTTAGTCCGCAAAGTCTGCGTAAAAAAGCAAAAGACGATTCTCTCCAAAAAAAAAACAACCACAGAGAGGGCTGCGGTGTTTCCTTCCTCTCTCTCTTTCTCTCTTTCTTTCTCGCCTATAATTTTCTTTCCTCTCTCCGTTTTTTCCCGGTGTGATCTTGTAGCCTGTGTGTGTTACAGAAAGGAAATTGTCTCCTCCTCCTCTCTTGGTGTAGTCATTCCCCTCCTCCTCCTCCTCCTCCTCCTATCTTCCTGCTCTCTCTCTCTCTTTGAACGCTGCTGAGCCAGGCAGCCATGCAGCCTGCAAAAATACACGCAGTGTGCCGCAGTGCTTCCATACATTCACACCGAGGGGAGGTGTGTGTGTGTGTGTGTGAGGGGGGGTCTTATGGCTCCAGAGAGACTACCACGCTTTTTTTCTTTGACTTCTATCTATCTACTTATTTATATTTATTTTATTTTATCTTATTCTTGATAATCTTGCCTTAATTTGATCTGCATTTTTTGACTGACAGCCAGCCACCCCCACCACACTGTACACAGTCACATGATATTGATCTTGCCCAGTTATGTTGGCTTTTTAAAGTTTTTATTTTTTATTTTTAAGTTTTCTTTCTTTATTTGTTTATTTATTTATTTTTTCTTTAATTATATATTTTTTCTTTCTTTAAATTATTTTTCTCTCCATTTTGTTTTATCCATATTTCATTTTATTTTATTTTGTTATGAGGAAAAGGAAAAAAAAAAAAAAAAAAAA
>CAKAKR010065787.1:0-28024 GCA_916700685.1 Adelosebastes latens
ACCGGGACTCTGTAGCAGGATGCTGGATTCCCTAAAAATACTTGTGAACGGAGACAATGGAATGCTTTGTTGGGAATGTTTCTGCCTCTGTGCTTCCGGAGAGGATCTTCCTCAGTAAACGCTACCAAAGCAGTCAGAAGTGTGTGTGTGTGTGTGTATGTGTGTGTTTCACACAGGCTCTCCTCTGCGATGGTTCTGCCTCATCCGCAGCAGAGAGCCCAGAAAGCTGCATTGCTGTCTTCTTGTCCTTCCCACTTTGTCTGCTTGTTTCTCTTCATTGACTCCGACTCTCTGCTGTTTTCTTCTCCTGTCTTCTCCTCCTCGTTTCCCCGTCCTTCGCTGAGGGAATCCTCTGACATCTCGAGGGTGTGTCCTGCTCTACATTCCTCCGCTGCCTCAGAGGAATGTCTAGCTCACGAACTCCAGCAGCTCAACTCCAGCTTGATGTTGATTTCACTGTTTTGTTGTTGTTGTTGGAAGAGCAGCCTGTGGTAGTAATCTAGGTTATACAGATGGTTTGAGCTTGATGTTGATTAGATTATACATAAATTTGAACACTTTTGGAGTTTTGCTTTGGGTTGTTTTGGTGCAAAAGAAAATAGGGCTTTGGAGTACATTTTGATGTTTAATCCCCATGTTCTACTTACCAACTGGATTATCAATAAGCACAGATTTTTCCTCCACTCCTCCTTGTATCATCTCCCTCTTTCACATTTTGTGAAGCTGTGTTGTCTGTAAATTTCATCATTATGTCAGGGTAGGGCTGGGCGATATATTCAAAATCTATCACAATATAGGTAATTTCATATCTCGATAAAGATCACGATATAGCTTTCTGGTAATTCAATAAAGGGAATAGTCTATATGAAATAACCACATGGTCAAAGCCTATTTCTGTATACTCCTGTATGAATTAAATACTAAATTAAAAGTGCTGAGAATTTTCTCATTTTAAGAACTTGAGTGCAAAATGAACATAAGTTTGAAGTGAAATTATAGAGAAAAAGAAATGAAAATAGTCCTAGCATATACTATCACGATAGATGGAAACAATAGGCATTTTTTTTATATCGTTTTGACGAAAAATATCGTCATATTGCTCAGCCCTATGTCAGAGCCCCTCTGTCCAAAACATGCATTTAAGTGTACGAACATTAAACGTACTTAGATAATATACGTAACAAGTTTAATTTAAGGTCCACTTACTATCTTTTGTCATCACATCTTTGTTTAAGGAACTTTGGTCACATGCTAACAGGTGGACATAAATGCCTGCCTCTATTTAAGGATGGTCTTTTGATATGAATGCCCTCCTCGATCATACTCCGATCCAAAGTGTTGCTTTAATAGCGGCTCCACCTTTAATTTTTCAGTATTTATTATTTCTTTCCCCGTCAATATGGCAGGCTCCCTCGCAAACATGTACTGTATTTCACCTGGTTCTGACATGTAGACATTTGTAATTTACAGCATGTGGGATAATGGGTAATGTTTTGTTTTCCCAGCCTGCCAGATGATTACAGATGTGGGAAGTCCTTAGGGCCGGTGGAATCTCTTCAGGAACATCCTCAGCAGTCAGGGAAGATTCTGATTGGCTACAGCCGGGGCCTGGTGGTCCTCTGGGATCTGAGCACCCGTCATGCTGAGCAGCTCTTCCTGGGCAAGCAGGTACCTGATTTACAGAGCAAAGTTTAGCGCACATTGGTGTAGAGCTGCACCATACTTGCCAACCTTAAGACCTTAAAAAAATGGAAGGATTTCAAAAGCAAAGCAGGGGGTTTGGGGGTCCTCCCTGAGAAAAATTTGAGTTTCAGAAACTTTGTTTCCTGCATTCTGGTGACTTTAAAAGAATGAAAATAACAAAATAATTAGCACACTGCAACAGCATTTTTATGTTAAACTTTTGATTTTACCTTTAACTCCCTGGAAAGAAAACTGAATAATTCGCCCCTCTGGTGTGAACTTGGCGTGTGAATCTCTGGCATAAACTAATATTCATCAGTTTTTATTTATTTTTGCTCCTGCTTGAGTATTTCTTTCTCTTAGTTCTCTCCATTTCTCTCTTCTTCTCACTCACTGAAGATCTTTTCGGACACAACGCGACAACGGCACCACTGCACTCTGAAACCTGTTATTTCTAAAATGGCCTGCGCCGCGCCGCGACGGCTTTTCGCTGCGTCAAGCAAAATCTAACTTTGGGCACCGCATGCTGTGTCGAGCGCAGCTTAAACATGAGCTCAAACTGCGCTGTGTCGCGAGCATAGACTGCTCCTCACTTTTGGGTATAGATATTATCTTTACAACCAATGTGTTTATGATTAAATTAAGAGCACAAAACTGTTTATCTAGCTCTTATTGTTACTAATTTTGCTCTAGAAGTGCACCAGATTGAAGCATTTAACTTTAAAATGTAGCTAATAAAAGGGTAGGGTGTATATTCCTGTATTTTTTCATATTGCAATATATATATATATATAGCAGAAAAAAATATTGCAATGTCAGTTTTTTCCAACATCGTGACGTGCAGCCCTAATTTGTACATTAGCAGGAATGTAGCGCAGCATGGAAGTGAAAACAGTGCTCTGTTTATTTTAATGTGAAAGTCGCTAAAATCAATGAATAATCGTGATAAATAATCATGATGTCAATATTGATCAAAATAATTATCATTCTGGCCATAATCGTGCAGCCCTACATTGGTGTAACTTTTTACTGACAATGTTCCATAATGAATCTTTCATGCTGGCGCAATGAAGAACTTTTAAAATGTATTTTATGGTGTGTTACCTCCTTTTTTATTGTCCCCATGTTCTGGACACGTTAGTGATTACTGAAAAGGTCATAGAGGAGTTGCAGAGGAATAATGGAAATGTAAAAATGCTCTAAATACACTAGACATCTTTCTAGATGGGTCTTTTTTTCTTACTCTGTTTGGAATAAAGACAAAAGTGAAAAAACGAGCATCACCTACTCCCAACAGCCTTCAAAGTCATTGGCTATTTGGCAAGTTAGCTATTAGCTGCTCAAAGATGCACTTGACTCTAATCTTACTGCAATGGCAACAGGTGTCAACAAGTTAACATTGTTAACAGACTATCTATAAGCTGTAATTCTACTGGTTTGATGCATACACTGTGTGTGAACCCCCCTGCAGCAGCTGGAGAGCCTGGTGTGGGAACGCTCTGGAAAGTTATTTGTCAGTTCCCATAACGATGGCGGCTACTCTGTGTGGGCTGTTACTAATGGCAACACCTACAATCACCAGCCAGTGTCCTCCACCATCCCATATGGTGAGAAATGCATACATTACACACACACACACACACACACTACACACACACACTACACACACACACACACACACACACACCTACAGACATTAGCGGGGTAACACCTATTTGTGTTACTCCACTAATGTCTGTTTGAGGCATGTTTAAGCACATTGTCCTCCAGGTCTGGTGGAGGTGGTGTTCTCGTCCACAAAGACCAACATCAGCGGCTTAATGAACCATGACCAGTGGTGGAATGTAACTAATTACATTTACTCATCTACTGCACTTAAGTACAATTATGAGGTACTTGTACTTTACTGAAGTATTTATATTTTATGTTACTTCATACTTTTACTCCACTCCATTTATTTGACAGCTTTAGTAACTAGTTACTTTGCATATTCAAATTATTAATAGAAAATCCCAAAAATAAATCAACTAATACATTATGATGTATTATCAGAGGTTAAGTTACCCAGCAGTATATAAAGTACTTAAAATGAGCTCCACCTTTTACCAGTTGCAACATTAAAGTGATGAACTCATGCATCACTAATTATAATTCAATAATATAATACATATTATTCTGCATAATTAATACGTTTTTTTTACTTTTGATGCTAAAGACTTTGAACGCAGGACTAATGACAAAGTATATTTACACTGTAGTATTGCTTCTTTTACTTAAGTAAAAGTTACTTCCTCCACCACTGGTGCTGACATGTTGTGACTCATAATGACTCGTTATTATGGTGAGTTTTAGGGTCAGCGTCCTCGTAGGAGTGACACTTCTGCTTTAGATTTTTCTCACTCAAATCTTATTTTTCTTTCCTGGGCTGTACTGAATAGTTCGAAGCTTTGAAGCTTCATTCATAACGTTGACATTCAAATTCTAAATCAACATTTGAATGCTGCGCAGCTTTTTTTCCTTTTTTTTGCATGTCTATTCATTCTGTTTGAACCTGGTATCTCTGCACAGTTGCAGATAAAGATCAAACTACACTAATATTAGAGTTTTTTTATAGTTTTAGTCTGACCAATGTCTCTGTAATGTTTTTACTGTTCGTGATTGTCTGTCACAGGTCCATTTCCCTGTAAGGCCATCAATAAGATCCTGTGGAGAACAACACCGGCAGGGTGAGTGTGTGACTCATTTTGTGACGTATTTTTCCTGTTTGATTCCTGCATTCAGACTGGACATTTTGGATCACAGTGCCAATAAATATTTACTCATGTCTTTTAGCTTTATTATATGTAAGACTCATTTTTGTTTTCTATTTCATTTGTCTTTTTATACTTTTTTATTACGCTATGAATACATTTTTACCCGGATCTTCCCATAAACCCAAAAGTTGTTGTCCCCTGCCCAAGAAGACAATTTTTTTCGTAGTTTACCATAAGCAAGATACTAATAAAAAGTGAACAGAATAATTGGCTCATAATCAACAGCTCATTGATGTTTTCTCACTGACCCTCCAAGTAGTAAACAAAAGAAAAAAAAAGTTTGTGTACTGCCAATGGTATTTTTATTTTTTCTAAATTCTATGTGTATGATTGATTTTTTTGTCTTTAAAGTTCAAAGTGAACACTAATCCATGAATGTAAAAATTTAAAATACCGATGCCTAATTATATCGGAAACACTCGCTCGATGTTGTTCTAAATGGCCGATAAAATTGACGTGAATAAAAATACTTTTCTGTGTGCCTCGCTCCAGTTCTCCAGTGTTGTTATACAGCGGCGGGATGCCCAGAGCCAGCTACGGCGACCGCCACTGTCTGACCATTCAACAAGACAAAGACCACGTCACTCTGGACTTCACATCCCGAGTCATCGACTTCTTCACGGTCCACAGCATAGAGCAAGAGAAAGGTCAGGGGCTGGCCAACATTAATGTATCTGTGGATTTTCTTCCCCTTTTGATTCAAAAATGTACTTTCTCTTTCAGCTGAGTTTGAGGCTCACTGTTGTCATGTTGTATTAAAATGTTTCAGGAGCATCAGCGTTTCATATTCTATCTCTGTCTCTCCTTCTTACAGAGTTTGATGAGCCGTCTGCGTTGGTAGTGTTACTGGAAGAGGAGCTGGTTGTGATTGACCTCCAGACCCCCGGGTGGCCCTCGCTGCCCACTCCCTACCTGGCTCCTCTCCACTCCTCAGCCATCACCTGCTCCTTCCACGTCTCCAGCGTCCCTCCCAAACTCTGGGAGAGGCTGGTCAACGCCGGCAAAGCACAGCAGGGCCGGCAACACGCACACGGGGTGAGAAGCACACTGCGCAAAACACAGTTTGAAATGATGTGGCTTTCAGTACTCTTTAAGTATGTTTTAAATGTACACGTTAACACCAAAATGGGTCAAGTGTTTACTAGGGCTGTCAAAGTTAACATACTAATAACGCTGATTTTTAGGTGGTAGCGGGCTCAGTTTTAAAGCTAGAGTGAAGATACTGGCATCATATGAAACTAGAAAAAATCGAAGGAATCCATCGATACCAACCATGTACCAACTTGTTGCGAAGAACAAATAAATAACGCTCCAAACTTGCACTAAATTTTGGCAAAGAAAACTGGCATGGCCATTTTCAAAGGGCACCCTTGACCTCTAACCTCAAAATATGTGAATGAAAATGGGTTCTATGGGTACCCACGAGTCTCCCCTTTACAGACATGTCCACTTTATGATAATCACATGCAGTTTGGGGCAAGTCATAGTCAAGTCAGCACACTGACACACTGACAGCTGTTGTTGCCTGTTCGGCTGCAGTTTGTCATGTTATGATTTTAGCATATTTTTTATGCTAAATGCAGTACCTGTGAGGGTTTCTGGGCAATATTCGTCATTGTTTTGTGTTGTTAATTGATTTCCAATAATAAATATATACATACATTTGCATAATGCAAGCATATTTGTCCACTCCCATGTTGATAAGAGTATCAAATACTTGACAACCTTTAAGGTACATTTTGAACAGATACAAAATATGTGATTTATTTGCCATTAATCGCATTTAAATATTTTAATTTATTGACAGCCCTAGTATTTACTTAACGATGACATGATAAATTCATACATCAACTTTTTTAGAATATCACAAGTTAGTCCATTATCTGATCATGTAAAATCTGGATTAGATACAATACATTTCATCATTTTTAGCCTCTAATCAAAATTGACAAAACACAATTTTCTGACTGACCATTATCTTTTTATACAACATGGCCAGAGATTGCTTTGTGGTTGACTGTCTACTTAAACAAAATGCTTTAGTTCTTTCAGCTACATTTAAGTGCAAACATTGTAAATGAGGCAGATTTTCGTAGATATATGTTCAGTGAAATCCCGTACTTCAGAAAAAAGCTTTTTGTTTCTTTTTGCCATTATTTGCATTGATTTGCTTGCTGTGTCATTTATACATTTCTCCGGTAAACACAGATCTGCGTCGGGTCAAAATCAAATTTGATCTGACTAAGATCCAAGCAGGATCAAAATGTAGTCAATAAAAATATTGTGGCATGGAGTAGTGTGCAGGCGTTACCTTTTTTTTTTTTTTACTGGGGCTGTTATGATAGCCTTGCACCTATGTGATGTGCGTATAATTAATCTTCTTCAATCTATAAATTTCTCTCCATTTTCTTTTGGTCTTTTTGTTTCTTTTGGCATCATCAAAATACACAATTTCTTTTTCATGTATTAGAATCAATTCCTGCTCAGTGAAATGTAGCTGGTAGAAACATCTTTTGATTCTGCGTTACTGCGTGGACTGCTGTTGCTGTTGGCAAGACGCTATGAACGATGGGATTATTCTGTAAATTGGTTTATTCATGGCAGTAGGGGTATTCAATTGCAGGAAATCCAAGATGCATGTAAGCAGCTTAACCTGAGAGCACCTTAAACAGAGTATGGCCAATAGCCAGGCTGCTCATGCTTTAAATGTAGCCATCAATACTAATCTGTGTGCATACTTTGTACACACAAACCAGCTCACAGATTCAAGTTACAGAGTTTGATTTGGATTTCTACCAAATGGCTGCCAGGTGTCATATCAAGACTCAGCTGCTGCCTCTGTTCATGAGTGGGGAGCAATATAAATGGGTAATAAGTGCAGTGAAATTATAGAAGTTTAAAATAAGGATATTGAAGTTAAATGGATGGTATTACTCATTATACTGCTTGTACATCTGAGCTCACAGGCTGGCCACTAAACAGCTCTGAGTAAACCTACGGGAGTGTGACCACCAGCCTGCTGGTAGCGTGTTAACTTTAAGAGCAGGTGTAAGCAGTTAAAGGCTTTGCAAAAGGCTTTGTAGCTTAGATCAGCTGTTTGATCAGTGGCAGATTAGACTATCACACACAAACACAGACAGAAACACAGCTGGTACACTCCTAAATCATCGCTGCCTGTCTGTCTCTGCGAGGCCAAACCAGAGAGGCTGGCGCTGTAACAGAGCAAACCCAACAAAAGCTGAGTTTTGTGTGTTTCTGTGTACACACACACACACATCCTCCTCCATATGGGAATGCCTCTGTGTCAGGGCCAGCACATTTTGAGCTGACGTGATGGTAAAATAGAAAGCATTAGGGAATATGTTGTTGTTCAATGTGTGACATTTTTCTCTTTTTTCAATATGATAGATTTCTAACTTTTCTTGAATCTGTGTCTCTTTGTACAGAGTTGGCCCATTTGTGGAGGGAAAAATCTGGCTCCTCCACCCAAACAACAAGAGCTGCTATTGACAGGGTATACACACACACACACACACACACACACACTCGTATATAAACAGTCACAGGCCGCGTCCACAGGTGGATCCACTTTTCATTTTTCTGTCATGACACCAATCTGGCACAAATCCGCTGCTCTCTAGTAAGTGTAAGTGACTGAAAGCTGCATGGAGATGGTTTTCTTTTCTATTCTGATGTGAACCACATGGATATCCCGAACCAAACTGGATCTACATGGGACTCGTCTTGACAATGAAATTTGTCAGCGTTGCAATAGCAACAAGGAAGTCCTGAGGCAACTGGCATACTGTTTGGCAGAGCTAGCATTAGCATGGGGCACAATTACACAGCTGGATTTATTGGGAGACACCACAGTTAGTGAAATATCTTGACAATTTAACATGACATTTTGGTATGGACATTCCTGAGAAGATGAACTGTATTAACATTGGACTTCTAGCGCCATCATCCGGTCAAAATTTCTCTTTGTCCAATAGACCGGACCAGCATTGCGTCATCGCAAAGGCAAGGCAAAGAAACATTCTGTCACATATGGAGAGAAACAGGAAAATGCAAAACAGCTGTTGTGTAGCGGGTTAACCGAGGCTTTCACACTGAGATTTGAGGCACAATAAGATATGTGAATATTCACTGTCAGTGTGTTAACTCTCTAAGTGATGTTGTGACAGTTAGGCCTACTACTGATGGGTATGGCGTGAGTGGGAGGCTGCTGCAGTACAGTCATACAGTATAGCAGTATCAGACTGTCGTCTCCAACTAAATCTCAGCCTATAGATCAAACAGTTGGCTACTAACAAATTGATTATTTGCAGACAACACTTAGCTTAATGATACGTGATCGCATCAAATATGTAGCGTTATAGATGTCCGGATAAGCAATATCCGGCCACTGTGTTGGACGGGGAAGACTGAAAGTGCATGACGGCGATCAACCTTAATTTCTTAAGGTATTGCGAACGCTCAGGTTCAGGCAAGATCGTAAAATAATTATTAGACGTGTATAAAACAAATGTTTGTTTAATAAGAAATAAATGCATACAAGCTTTTTAAAATTACAATCCAAACACACGTGAAATTGCATTGACATCTATGAGATCTTCTGTTTTCTATCCCCCAAAAGGGGGCGTGGCCTTTGCGATGATGACATGCCGTTGTGGTCTATACTTTGTTTTACGACTAAATATTTGCTAAACTAATGACAGTCCCATCAGCCCGAGCTGAACTTTGTGTTTAGTGCTAATTAGCAAATATTAGCATGCTAACATGCTTAATTAAGATGGTGAACATGGTAAATATTATACTTGCTAAACATCAGCATGTTAGCATGGCATTGTGTACATGTTAGCATGTTGATGTTAGCATTTAGCATTTACCCCGTGTCACAAATCCATAGTACATACTAATACAATTCTATACAGTGTACACTACATACTTATCGTCATAGTATACTGTTTTAGCAGTTAGTATACAAAATATTTTTATACTAACAGGAAGTGATACAATATGTGCAACGTCGCACGTCAATTAAACTGCGACTTAAACTTCACAAATAGACATAAAAATATCTTTATTAATGTAAAGAAGGTTTACATCTCACAGTACGCATAGTCGCCAGTCTGTTAGAAGCACCTAGTTCCTTGTATTGCAACACTTCTAGCTTGAGGTGGACAATATTTGGTCGTATGCTGTGCAGGTTATAAAGCCCTCTGATGCAAATATGTAATTTTGGGATATGTACATAAAATTGACTTAACTTGACTTGATCTTTCAGTGTAATGCAATATAATTTAAAAACACCAAACTACACCCTCAGAAATGACCATAGTGTTAAATCCACACCTCATCAATTCAGTCTAAACAAAAAACTGACCGTTAAAGGATTTATTGCAGGATTTTTGTATTGAATTGCATTAAAGTGGCAATTTCAGTCCTGGTTGATTTAGAATTTCTATTTGAGTGAAAACAATTGATACATGAGCAAAGAAATAGAATAGAAAACAATTTTGTATCTTTGTATAACAGGGCTTCAAGTTTTCAGAATTGTGTGCATACTATAGTTAATTTCCTGATTGATTTGCACCGAAAAACCTTTTCATCTTGATTGCAATGTATGTTTATAGGCACGAAGACGGCACCGTGCGTTTCTGGGATGCATCAGGTGTTGCTCTTACTCCGCTGTACAAACTCAGCACAGCCAACGTCTTCCACACCGACTGCGACCCTAGCGACGACCCTCAGGACGCTAGCGACGACCCCGACATGCAGCAGGAGGAGGAATGGCCTCCCTTCAGGAAGGTGAGAACTTAAGAGGCGAGCAAGAGTAGTAGTGAAATGTAAGTAAGAATAAAGAAGCCTTTCCTCTAGAGATCAGACGCAGGGTTTTATTTTACAGACTGAGGGAATAAAAACAACACAGTCAGTCCTCTTACCCTACATCTGTGGCTACATCTGTGGCCTAATTCTCTCATCTGATTGTTTTCATGTGTTTGGTTCTCAGACAGGACCCACCCCATTGTTCTTGTTATTAAAACCCTGAAGGAACCGCAGTCTGATTCTGTTTTAATGGCCTGTTTTCTGCGCAGAATTACATTTAAATGAACTGATTCAGCGTCGGGAGGAAGAATTCCATATGGAGCAAATCTGACTGAGTAGTTTGGCTTTGGTAGATGCCGACAAGAAACGGAGATGGGGTCATGAAGCAAAACACTCGATGAATATTTAAATCAACTGGATCTACTGTTGGAAATGTTTCTCAGTGTTTGGGCAGATGACAAAGATAAGCATATATTATCTCATCTGTAGATGGCAGGGATTACAGTGAGGGGAAGAGACATAAGTCTGGCTGTTTTGGTGATTAATATCAGCGGATTTTCCCTTTTTTTTGTTTCTTCACCAGAAAGGGTTCAGTGGAAGACTGTCATTAGGAAATGAATAGCAGAAGTGGGTAAAAAAGTAGAAACAGATTTTGAGTGATACATTTAACAGTGACAAATAGATTTAATTAGTCTTTGGCCTCTTTTCTCTTCCTTCTTCCTATTCACCCTTTCGCTCCCCCCACCTTTCCTCATGTATCCTGTGGTAACAGAGCTGCATGTTCAGGAATGTGGCCCTCATATGGGATGAAGAGCCTTTCCTTTTTTTTTTTCCTCCTGTGTAATGAAAACCAGACCCATCAGCCCACTCTTTCTGTGCATGTATGTGTGTGTGTTAGTGACCAACCTACTCTTTATGAGAGGGGATTCTATTGGAATTCCTACTGTGTGTGAGAGACAGATTAATGCACATGTTTTGCTGAGTATGTATGAGGGGAAAGGCGGGGATTGTCCCGGCATTTGGCAGAGATTAAGAGTAGAGAGGCTGCCGTACAGGAAGGAGAGCTTCAGGATGGCATTTTTACATTGGTGTGCCTGAACTGAATTTGTTTGTGGTCGGTTCAGATCAAAGATTTATAATGAGACAAAACTTGTTTTGGAAAGTTTCAGAGAAAAGGCTGAACATGTGAAGTTGGAGGTGGAGAGGTTAGAAGAAAACACTGAGAAAGCTCCAGATAAAACTCTACCTGTGTTCTTTGCATTTATCTTGCTAATTCAAGTCTTTGTGTGTGTTTGTGTGTAGGTGGGCTGTTTTGACCCGTACAGCGATGACCCCAGACTGGGCATCCAGAAGATCAGTCTGTGCAAATACAGCAACAAGCTGGTGGTGTCTGGAACTGCTGGACAGGTACATTATACATACAGTACACACACATGCAAATGTATCGAGCTCTGTCACACACCGCCTCGGGTCATTTCTAGAAGACACAATACAGTGAGTTGTTTTTTTTCCAAGTTATTATTCTGAAAACTGTTTATATTTTTATATGTGGTGTTTTAGTCGTCAAGTATGTTTAAAGGAACAGTGTGTAGCATTTTGGGGACTCTAATAGCAGAAATGGAATGGAATATTCATAACTATGTTTTCATTAGGGTAGAATCACCAAAACAAAACCAAACACTGACTCTAGAGAGAACCTTTCATGTTTTTACGTTACCTGAAGGCCACACTTGTGAAACTGAGGAAATGTGAGCCGCAGAGTGCAAAACAGTGGTACCGCCAGCCGCCGTCTGACTTCCGTTGCTCCTAAAGTAGTGTTATTATGTTACTCACATTACCGCAATCTTGGAAAGGGAGGAGTGAACGGAGGGGTATTCCGTTGGTTGGAACTTATGAGACATAACAGAGCATGGGAATGGCCATCATATACTTCTATCATAATGTTCTAAACCCTTACACACGTTTTTTTATTTCTGATTTATGACTAGAACAACTTGACACACAGTGCTGAGCTGCATCACAAATTAATCTTCAGGTTCCCAGCTTTCAGATGATGTACACCACTTCTATGTGACATCTACTGTTGACCTGCTGTCTCCCCCTAAACACCCCCTGTACCCCCCTAAAAATATAAACAAAAATTGGTCTATGGTAAAGAGGGGTGCAGTGGAAAAGGTTGAATAGAATTTGAAATTTTAATTAAATAACTACCGAGATTATAGGATTGTTTTTGCTGAGATGATTGTACTATAAAAATTTCACAGTGGGAGTCAGTTTGTTTGTATGGAATACTGTCATTAAGCTGTGTATGGTGTGAGATACATGCAGTAGCCACACACTTTGGCACAACACAAATAATGCAGGTTAATACAATACACACTTTGCCAGTTTATAATGAAGACCGAACATATCATGTAATTTACTGTATTCTTCGCTTGCCAACAGTTAATTTGCTAATGACGCGAATAATGAGGCTATTTGACTTCATATGGGATGAAGGGCCTTTTTTTTTTTTTAAATAGCCCCATGTTGTATTTTCTCTTGATGAGATGAAGCGAGCTGATTAACTTGGCAGGCAGAGAGTTGCAGCTGCACTCACACAAGCGCTCTTACACTTCAGAGCTACTCAGCTGTGATGGGTATAGCTCTGCTAAGTGGAAGTATGTTATTTTTAACAACGACAAACTGCACTTGAGTGTCTGTGCTCCCCACAATAAAAAAGTGTTGGACACAAACAAGTAAAATCAACATAATGACAGCTTTGCTAATGTAGCTTTAGTAGTGGTGAGGTTGAAAATGTAGCACAATAGGAAAAAAAGTGTCAGTATCATCCCCAGTGGAGTTTGTGCTCAATACATTTCATGACCATGTGCTCTTCAGATTTAGATATTTCTGTGTACAGGAGTGACTTCTGGTCTGGTAGTGGTGCTGGAGGAAAAGTTAGGGGATCTGAAAACATTATTATTCATCTTCTGGAGTACATGAATATGGATGAATATTCATACCAAATAAAAATAAAAAAGGCCATATATTACAGCACATTTAGAGAATCACTTGGCTACTTCCTGGAAAGTAAATATTCAGGCTCTGCTGCACTTAAAAACAGAGCAAAAAGTGCAGCTCACAGAAAAAATGAATGTCCAGCTCTGACAGAGGTGTCCCAAATAATGATAAACAATTTATTCTTTTAACAAGCTGTTATTAACTTGTTTTCTATAGTACCACCTTCCCTTAGTGTTGTTTCTTTAAAATGATGCGACATGATGATGCTATGAGACCTTTTTTAAAAAAATCCTTTTCCTTTTTGACATTTTCAGTCCTCTTTTTTGGAGAAGAGCTCTTTAATATGCTGATTTTTAAAAACTGTGTTAATACAAGTGTGTTCATTGGTGTCAGAGACAGATTTCCGTCAACAGCGATTTTTTTGTTCCGTCATAGTCCGTTTATTTTTACCACTAACGCAAAAAAAAAAAGATTTTACGGGTAATGCGGAACTAAGGTTCACAAGCAGCAATGTCTGCCCGGACACTTTTAGCTGTACGCTGATAGCAACAGGTATCGAGGTTAGCACAACAAGCTGATTGGCTGTGCGAGTCAGTCACACTATGGCAAGCACAAATATATGACAGCAGAGCTGGAAAACCTGCTGTGCGGGTTCCCGGTGTGCTACAACATTACCGGAGTGAGAGTTGCCATTTACACAATAGCAACAGCAAAAGCAAGTTTATTTCTATTGCACATTTCGTACACAGGGGCAACTCGGTGTGCTTTAAATAAATAAAAACAAATAGGAACGTCCGTATACTTATCCAATTAAACAGAGTTGTGTAATTAATTGATAAGCAAATAAAAGACAAAGTACATAAAATAATTTTAAAACATAGTAGCTCAATCCGGCATATGAAAAGAGAAATGTTTTAACCTGGATTAAAAATTATTACATTTGGTGCACATCTAAGATCTACTATCAATTTGTTCCAGTTGCATTTAGCCAAGGTGGAACGAATTGAAACACTTCTCCTAATGCACAAGTTTTTTTTATTATTATTATTATATTTATTTAGTATTTTCAGTTTCACAGCATAATGGATGATTTTCAGTTTTATAGCCTATTGTGATCTGTTGCCTTTTGGGGAAAGTGTTCAGTTTTCCTACAGAGTAATACAGAAGTGTTTGAAATGTTCCTTATTTATTTAAAATGGAAATAATTTACCAAAGTTAGCAGAGAGCAAAATGCTCCCTCAGTCCCCAGCAGGAGGATTGTGTCCGTCTTTGACACTTAGACTACTGGCGTATTAGTAAAGATTGTCCGTGTGCAGTCACATATGTGACAAGAAATTAAAATTTTTAACCAGATATTTGTGTTAAGGAGAGAAATGGCATAAATGGGTTTTTTTTTAAAGTGAAATGCTTTATTTTATACTTTGCATACATAAATTGTTACCTTTGCTAGAGATAAAGTTCATCGCCAGAATGCACCAAATGGCAACATTAAAAAAAAAAAAAAATCTGTCCAAAAACACAGTCACCCACGCTCTATAATTATCACACTAACTTCTACTACAGATTCCTCCTGTATACTTTTAAAGATAAAAATAGACACTGAAATAAAAAAAGGAAAATGAGCCATTATGTTTCTTTACTTCCTTCTGTCTCTCCAGGTGATCGTTCTGGGTTTGAGTGACGAGCGCTCGGACCACTCGGTGGACGTGTCGGTGGTTGATCTGCTGCAAGACAGGGAGGGCTTCACCTGGAAGGGCCATGACAGGCTGGAGCCGCGCCTTAAACCCGCCCCCTTCCCTCCCGGCTTCCAGCCGCTGGTGCTGGTCCAGTGCATGCCGCCGGCCTCTGTTACGGCGGTCGCTCTGCATGCCGAGTGGAACCTGATCTCCTTCGGGACGAGTCATGGATTTGGCCTGTTTGACTACCACAGACGAAATGCTGTGCTGGCCAGGTTAGGGACACACACACACACACATACAGTTCCGGTTGTTATGTTTATACTTGTTCTTTTCCTTCTGTTCTGATTACATTACTGGCACATACACATTCAGTACATGACACACACACGCTACTATTAATGCAAGCTCTTTTGGCCAAATACCAGTAAAAAAATACAGAATAAGGCAACCTGACAAATTCACCATATTGCGTCCACAAAGCATCACCCTACTGCTCCTTATGTTCTCCTAGGTGTACCCTGCACCCTAATGACTCCTTGGCGATGGAGGGACCCCTGTCCAGAGTGAAGTCCTTGAAAAAGTCCTTACGACAGAGCTTCAGACGCATCCGCAAGAGCAGGGTGTCGGGGAAGAAACGCCCCATCGCCACACCCACCAGCAAGGTAAATGACTGTCTCTTTTTGCTAGTAAGAGGGGCCATACTGATCATACAGACTGAATTAAGTTCTGCATTCTGCGACTGTGTCATGCGCAGGTCCAGGAGGCCAATGCTGCTCTCGCAGAGCAGGAGGACGTGGCTCCGATACAGCGACGGATTGAACCCCGGTCAGCAGACGACTCGCTGTCTGGAGTGGTCCGATGTCTCTGCTTCGCTGACACCTTTTTACGTGACGGTGTGTTTACTGACCCGTTGAGATTATGTACTGAATGTGGAACTCTGACTGGAACAAAACAGCTTTGATTCTGTATTTTTTTTTAATAAATTGTTTCATTATTATTTACTTCTGCAGTAATCAGGGAAAATCCCAAAGTTGTGTGGAGAGAAGTCAAATTTGAAGTTTACCAGTATCACAACGACATCAAACAAACTGTACTAACTGTACGCGCTGTATTTCCGTATCTACCAGGTACACACCACGGCCCCACACTATGGGCGGGCACCAACTCGGGCAGCGTGTACGCCTACGCTCTGGAGGTGCCCGGCGTCGGCTCGGGCCGTGTGTGTGAGCGGGGCGGAGCGGGCGAGAGCAGTGTGTGTGTGGAGGCGGTGTTGGGTAAAGAGATCCAGCTGATGCACAGGGCCCCCGTGGTGTCGATCTCTGTGTTAGACGGCCGGGGGAAACCGCTACCGGACCCGTACGAAGCCTCCCAGGACCTCGCCATCGCGCCGGACATGACCAACGCTCACTCTGTCCTCATTGCCTCAGAGGAACAGCTAAAGGTAAAGGCTGGAAAGACACCTGGGCTGCGGTAGAAAAGTATTTTTTTTTCCTTAAGAAGGTTCTTAACTGAGTGAAATGACTCGGAAGTATCTAAGTAGCAGCCATGATAAGAGCTGTTTAAATAGCCTGCATGTGGATTAAAGCTTCGGTAGGCATCAATTTTTTGGCATCATCAGGCAAAATTTCCATAATAACCTTTCAGCATATTGTAATTCAAGTGTTCTGAGAGAAAACTAGACTTCTGCACCTCCTCATGGCTCTGTTTTCAGGCTTTAAAAAATCTAGCCTGTAACAGAAGACTTTGATCAATCACAGGTCATTTCAGAGAGAGAGCGTTCCTATTGGCTCTAGCCCGGCTGGTGGGTGGTGCTTGGTATTCCCTCAAGAGATCTCAACGTGGCTGCCGGGTCACTTTCTCATTTTACAGCCACTGTACACTACAAGATGATTTTGAAAACATTTGAGGAGAGAAATAGGCATTACAGTAACATAATTTAGATTCGTATTTGATCAGTGCTGCCTAGTTTGACCGTTTGGTCAGAGTTTGCGAGTTTTTGACAGCCTGCTCTCATAGACGGCAGCTGGACGGCAGACTCCAGCTCGGTTCTGATTGGTTGTTTTCCTCCGGTCTGTGAAATCTTGCAGATGCCATTAGGAGCATTTTTAGACTTTTTGACCCTAGCCCAGTATTATAATGTATTACACATAAAATGCATGTTTGTATTTGTCTGGTCAGTCCGTAGGTGTGTTTTTCCTCATTTCATGAGGACAAATTGTGCAAAGTAATTACTGTTTTGTTCCATTTATTTTACATCTATTGACAAATACTTTACCGCATCATTTGAAAGTCACCATAAAAGGTTAAGCCTGGGCTTAAGAATCCGTGAAAGACTGATGATGTCAGTTTAAAATCCTGGCTTTCTTCCTCCTCTGCTCTCTCTCTAGGTGTTCTCTCTCCCCAAGGTGAGCGCTAAGACCAAGTTCAAGCTGACGGCGCACGAAGGCTGTCGGGTGAGGAAGGTGGCTCTGGTGGTGTTCAGCTCCACAGCTCAGGAAGACTACAGCGAACACACACTGGTCTGTCTGACCAACCTGGGCGACATGCACCTCTTTAACATACCTGCCCTACGACCACAGGTAGGGTTCAGGGGATTTTGTGCATGTGTGAGTTGGAAAAAAAACAAGCTTATTTGGACAATAAGAGAGTTTGTGTGTGTATTTTGAGGGTATTTACAGTAATTGTGCAACATTATTTGTATATTAGACAACTATTAATTTGATAACGTGGGCATTTCATTTTACTGAATTATTTGTGAAGTACTGGTAATTAATGCCTGTTTTGTGTGTCTTTAAGGTGCGCTACGACTGCATCCGTAAAGAAGATATCAGCGGCATCGCATCCTGCGTCTTCACCAAGAACGGACAGGGTGAGGAAAACACGCTTGATTTTGATGAAAGTGCCGTAAAAATCAAACTGCACTGAAAGTCACAAGAACATTGCTTTGTGATAATGATTTTCACATTCACAACACTGTGGGACTTTGCAGCAAGAGGTTAAAGGGTCACTTCACTCAGATTACACCAAAAAATATTTTTCCACTTGCCCCATTGGTATCCAGTCATGCAGATAGTTCTGGTTTTATTTGCCATGGATCTGAGATATCTGCTCTTCAGACTTCTGCCTCCATCCCAATACAGTTTAGGTGAATGTGGTTCTTAAGATGGAAAAATGACATCAGCCTGTTTTACCAGAAATAATGTCCCCACCCAAACTGCACCCTTCTCTGTGGGCAGTTTTTGCAGTTTTTTTTACAGTAGAAAATTGTTCCCAATGAATCACAAGTTCAAAGTCGTAACTGTCTAATTGTTGTCTGGTTGTTTTTCTACACAGGGTTTTACCTGATCTCTCCCTCAGAGTACGAGAGGTTCTCCCTGTCTGCCAAGGTCATCACTGAACCGCTCTGCTCTGTTCAGCTGGACCGACCGCTAGAGCCCACACCTGCCAGGTAACACACACACACACACTCAATAGTATTAATATCAGGAATGTAATCTTTATTAGGACACGCATCTACTGTTCACCCACATTGATTACAGTTAGCTATTTTCCCTTTACCTGATTACATCCCGATGTAGTTGTTGCCTACTACAGAGACCCCCAAACTTTTCTATTTCAATGAACCCAAATTACACGAACATCAGCAGATTTTGTCCTCAGAAACCTAAAGATCTTTTGTATCGACTTTAGGGCTGCGCAATTAATCAAAATCGCAATATGGCCTACTGCAATTTTCAAATCGCAGGATGAGGAGGAAATTGCAATATTTGTTAAAGGATGAAATGTGTCAAAATACCATTTCAATTAAATATGATGAGATGTCCTGACCTACACATTATATTCTACAGACTTAAGAAAACATCTTTGTTTGGTACAGATCCCCACAAAAATCACACCATAATCATTTAATATGTTTTTCAATGAAAATAAGAATAATGGTGCAAAAATTATTATACCCTCCAATATCGCAAATCATATTGCAATTGCAATCTCAGTCAAAATAATCACATTACGTGCTTTTTCAGAGTCGTGCAGCCCTGATTGACTAGTAAAATTAAAACAGAGTTGTGCAATATGGATCTATCCATCGATCCTCGCTGACGCTCATCGCCCTGACCATCGCTTTTCTCAACTGAGCATCTTCATCTCTTTTGCACATTCACAGCAGACGTGCGCACTAATGTTAACCCTGTGTAGTTTCTATTGAGCAGCTATACCAAGTTGCACTGCAATTTAGCATTTCTTAAATTGAAGGATATATTTGTTTGATAATTTGGGTGGGCAAATGGCTTATATTGTGCTGTTTTAAAAGTTTAAAAATTCTCTTTTGTGTGGTTTTGATGTTTTTGGTTTTTAATCTGGACATTTGTATGACCATCTGATATAATTTCTATTTCCATATTTTACACTAAAAAAAAACAATTTACTATCACAATATATGTAATATTTTTTGAGGAAAATCATTTGATATCTTGTTAATGGATAAAATAATCAGACTGGGATGTCTGTTGTCTAATCCAACAAATTAAATACCTGACAAATAAACACACTTCATCACAATGATGTGCAAATCATAGACTCAGGGCATACCTGCTCAGTGACTTGCAACATTTTCCAGGGACCCACTATGATGGACTCTTGGTGGTCCCTGGACCCCACATTGGAAACCACTAAGCCTACTGTTCATAGTGCTCTCTCTGGGCTTACCGCCAGCTCGAGGCACTCGGCAGCATGTGAAACCAAAGAAATGATACTTTTACTGTTATTGCTTTATTATTACTCCATCTACTGCCAAAGCAAATGGTGTGTGCTCATGTGTCTCCTCAGCGATGGTACGACGACGCAGCCGCAAGCCAACGGAACCCACAAGAACCAGATGGGTCAGGCAGAGGGTACGTCTACACACACACACACACACACACACACTTTCTCTTTGCTCCCTCTCTCTCCTCACTCTCACTTTTCTCTCCTCTTGTTATTTCTCTGTCTATTCTCCCTCTTCGTCACTCTCTCTTCTCTCTCTGAGCCTCTTAAACTGCGAGCAGGCCTTGCAGGGGTTTCCCTCCGGTCTCCATGGTAACCATTCAGTATGCCCCAGTTGCCTCTCCTGGCCAGCCCCTCCCTCCCTGGCAGGAAATGATGGTTGTTGTGGAGACCAGAGTAGGGTTTGTTTATGTCTTAGTGGGCCTTTCACCTGGTATTCTGACTTAAATAACTATCCATGTAGGCAACAGTGTTTTAATGTTTTTTTTTTTCATTTTGAATATTGTGTATGTTTACCGGAGAAAACACAGATTTAAAGGACTTGGCATGTGGTTAACCTTCTCTATATGATGAGGAATTTGAGGCCTTTTTAAAAAAACAAAAAACAAAACCTGACAATATGTTATAGGAGTGCACTGTGAAATCAGTAATCTGTTAAACCAGCATTCATATATTTTTTGGCCATTAGGGGGCAGCGCAACAAGCTGTGAACATAACATTGACATATCATCACCTTATAATGTTGAACTTGTTAGTAAAGAGTTCCCCTATTTACTGAACACAAACCAACATTAGCATTAATTTGGTTTGTTTGTTTTGTTTCCACCTGATGAATGTAAATATCTACTCTCCTTTTTAGCTCTGTTTTTGGTCTCCACCAGCTCCTGATGAAAATATCTGGCCCTTTAGCTGCTAAATTCTCCACTATGTTCACCAGCTAGTCGCTAACTTTGCTTGTCTGCAGTTTGGTGTTGAGCAGGTAGTGTACACTGGATTTTTAGATCTTTTTTGCAGCTGCCTGCTGCGCCTAGAAACGATGCTGTGAGAGTGAAACAAACCAGTAAAACCAAAACAATGAGCTGAAAGATGCTTTAAAGCTCCGTAGAGCTGAGGGGAAACTGCAGAATTAGGTGATCATTTAGTGTCTGTTTGTCACTACGAGTTACTCCTCTGACATTACAAGAAGTCATTTGACCCATTGTTAATATAACATTATTGATTAGAGCAGCTTTAAGTGATCAAAACAGACTCGACATGTAAGAAAATTGTGACTTAAGCAACACTTGAACTAAGAGAGAAGAAACAAAAAAATGACTCTATTGTTAAACCAACGTGTTTGGGCTCACAGCCTCAGCCAGTGTAACAAACTGAACAAAGCATGCAGTTTAAAAAAAAAAGCCTTCTTCATTTGTTCTCTGAGTGCTGCTGAACTCCCTGTTTTCGTTAATCTTTATTACATCTAAGCATGTTTTTGGGGTATCAAAGATGTGACAGATTTATTCTGAATCTACTGTCTAACCAAATTCTGATAAAGTTGTTTTTAAACTGCCTCACAGGGCAAACAGAAGAGTCTCCGAGCAGCCTGTCCTCTCCTCTCCTGGACACCCCGCTGGACTCCCCCCTCAGCTGTGCTGACCTCACCCTCGACTCCACCGGAGAAATCACTGTGGAGGACGTCAGGGATTTTCTAACGTAGGCAAAAACACACATTTAAATGTACACACAGCTTGCGTTGTTTAAAATGTATTCTTAGCCTTTTATAAAGACGATAATTTAATAATTAATAAAAAAAAAAAAAAATCTTAATTTAATTCTTCTTTAATTCTTGTGCAGCACTGTGGACGAGGCAGAGAATAACCTAAAGAACATCAAAGAGGAGGAGGGACGCTCGACCGGCATCCTCATCAACTGAACAGGTGAGAAACATACACACAAACACAGATGAGGTACTGGTTAACAGTTACTGAAGTCACACAAACACACCAGTATGAGCAGATGCATGAGCTCACACTTGAGTAGACACAACTCTGGTTATATGAAAGCGGATAGAAACACACACACAAACACACACACACACAGACGGACACCTGTTTCTAATGGAGCGGGTCCAGAGTGTGCAAACTTCAAAGAGTTGTTCTGTCTGACCACTGCATTCCAATAACAAGCTCGGCCTCCACTCTGTGTCTTTGAAAAGCCAGCGGATTAGAAATCTTTTCCTTTGAGACCAATTGAACAGACTTGTATACTTTTTAGTGGTGTTGAATACTGTAGATCAGGTATTTTCTTTTTACTCCCGATTCGATACTATCACGATACAGGCACGATATGTATTGCGATTTTTAAGTACTGCGATTCTATAAGTATTGCGATTCGATATTACGATTTTTGTTATCTTTTTTAACACTAGACCATGGCAAAAAGTTGAATCATACACTTCTAGGGACTTTTAATTTGAAAAATATCTAAATTAATACAGTAAAGTGTTTGATTTTCAGCATGTATGTAGTCTGAGATGTCCTGTAGTCAAATATATCAGTCATTGTCAGGCATTATTTATAAAAAAATTTCCAGCAACCCAAAAATCAAGGAATAAAGACATTTCTCTCACAAATTAATGGTATTTTCTTTTTAATTTTTAAGGGACATGTAATGTTTTATACTTCTGGTGAATACAATCCAATCAATCTTATTTCCATATATACATTTTGTATATACAGTTCCCTTTGTTAACACCTTATTTTGAAAACCGGACATAGTCACACGTGTATACTTCCGCTAATTTTGCCAAGTCCACCGTTGGCTCTCCCATCAGCTCCGTTCTCTTTATACATCCATGGTCAGCTCTGTTTGAAGGCATTTAACATAAATGAGTATAAATCAGTATATGGGTGCTCTACAGTTGTAGCGTCAGCCGATTTGACCACAGAGATGAGAGTGACGGCTGCCTTGACCGCACGTTACCGCAATACGATAACGTTTCCAGACTACAACAATAAAAGCAGTAACTTCCTTCTACCTCCGCATGGACTCAAATGAAGGAAATATATCAATTCTGGCATTAAAAAATCAATTTCAAAATCGTAAAAAAAAAAAATCACGAAAAATAGGTAAATCTTTTTATTTTTATTTTCCACCCCTAGTATTTTTCTTCACTGTCTTTGTACTTGGGGATGGCCCAGGGTTAATTTGTGTAGCCTATTTCTTCACGGTATCAGTTTAAATGTCTTATTGTATTCTATTTATCCACTTTACAGTTTGGTAATCCAAAAATGGAGTAGTCTTAAACTTTACTGTGAGGCTCCATACAGATCACAGCTTTGATATAGCTGTTACCAGCACATATAGATGGGAGCCACTCGATCAAAAGACAGGAGATCAAATCATCACAGCTAGAGCTTGAGTTGTGTTATGATGAAAAACCAAGGATTTATTTATTATTACATTTACTGTAATAGAGGAGCTTTACTAGAGTTTGTGGTGGTGAACTACTCTGCACTCATCCCTTCAGTTGCATTACTCTCTGCACTCACAGGAGTCATAAATCAGTCGCCTCCCTCCTCTTGTCCGTTTGTCAATAAGACTCTCCATCATTTTTTAAACTCTCTGCTACCCTCTGGTGGTGGTGAACATATATAATATGTATCCTGTACTGCATTTACTTTATTTTTAAAAATGTAAAATATTCCATTGTATTTATTAATAATATATACTTTTTTAGTAGTTTATATTGTTATGCATGTTCATTTCTAAGCAGAAAGTAATTATTTTTCATTATCAATTAGTCTGTTGGTCATTTTTTGATCAATCAATTTTTTTTTTATCTGTAAAATAGTGAAAATGTAGATCACAAATGCCAGAGCCTAAAGTGACGTCTTTGAATTGATTATTTTGACAAACTATCAGTCCAAAAACTCAGATATTCAATAAGTAGAACTGCAGCAAATCCTCGCAATCAAGAAGCTGAAGCCAACAAATGTTAAAAGAGCGAAATTCGATATTCAGAGCATTAATATAGCAGCAAACTATTATACTAGTATATAACGGAACCTTCCAAAATAAATGAATAAATAAATGATTCGTTAAATAAATAAATATGCCATTAACAGTAGCATAAATATTAGAAATAAATGTAGTCATTACTTGATAGTGACAGACATTTCTGCTTTAATTTGCTTTTCTTATTTACCTTTGTATTAATTCCCTTATTTATTTACTCTTCTGTTTAAATTTATGTATTTATTTTTGCATTTATTTATTTATTTGTAAATTTATTTATTTATGCAGGATTTTCCCTTGGCATTTTCATACCATTATTTATTTCCCCAATTAAACTAATATGGGGTGAAATGCTAAGGGAAAATCATTCATAAATAAATAAGTAAATGCTTAAATACAAATGAATACACACATTTAAAAATAAATGAAAAATAAATGCAAAAACAAATAAATTAAAAAATTCATAAAAAATAAACTTAAATAAATAAAAGTGGAAATTAAACAGAAGAGTAAATAAATAAATAAGTTGTGTCACATTTGACCAATTAATTAATGACATTTATTTTTAATATTATTTTTGCTATTTTAATGGTATATTTATTAGTCATTTATTTTTTATTCTGGCACGTTCCGTCCTCCATAGCTCTCCCTCCGTGTATATTATAATTCAAGCTTTTCCATCCGTTGTTGATCACCGGGCCAGCCACGCATGCTTTTAGTGCTTGTTCGTACATGTGAGCGTGCTCCTCCTCGAGTAAACACTTATCTTTGTCAGCACTTTCGCTGTTGTTTGCACTGTTAGCACCGTTAGTTGCGAGCCGCCAGCTCACTGTAGCATTTTCTTTGATAAATGACTAAAATAATTACTTTACACTGTATCACAGGCCTACAGTGTTTTCCTCATATTAAAGGGATAGTTTGGGTGTTTTGAAGTGGGGTTGTATGAGGTACTTATCCATAGTAGGTGTATTACTTACAGTCGATGGTGGTCAGCGTGACCCCAGTTTGGAGAAACAGACTGGAGCACCGGAGCAAAACGTTTTTAGCCACCTAAAAAAGAATAATCAATATCAGTTTTAACTGCTGTGCAAAACTCGGAGCGGCTTGTCATCAGAATAGCGCTTAGCCCACCTTAAGCGAGCCAAGGTAAAGAGGAGAACATATTTTAAATATAGCATACACTTAAACGGATATCGATTTCTTTAGGTGAGCCATTCTTTTAGGTGGCTAAAATATGTTTTGCTGCTGGCCACGTCCACAGCACTGTATTGCTGTAGGTAATATACTGACTTTGGATAAGTACCTCATACAGCCCCACTTAAGTGCAGCAATAGATTTGAACATAAACAAGATTTTGGTGAATGGCTATTAATGTCTTAAATTAAGCTCAAAAGTTCAACAACATTTTAAGGTAGACCTTACCTTACTCACCGCCAGTTAACATGGTGTACTTAAGTGTTAGCATAAAGCTACAGACTGATGTAAATGTGATGTTTTTTTGCTTATACTGAGTTTCTGATTGTTGTTCAAGTATTACAGGGAGGGGCCCATGTGGTCTGGATGGACCAGATTTCAGTGCTGGATCACAAACATCTCCCATCATCCCACTGTGGACCCCCCAACCAGCACTCTGCACTCTCCTGTTTGTCCCCGCCCCCACTGGAAGAACTACATCTTCTTCTTATATAACCACTTTGGAAACATGACATTGCCTCACACATGGAGCTAGAGACAGCCTACCTAGCACAGCCTGGAAGGACTAGGAGCTGATGTTTCTGATATTAAGCACTGAAAACTGAACTTTCCGTCGTCCATCTTGACGCTCTGTGCGATCATTCCTCCTTGGCGCCTCTTCCCGTGGTGACTCAATGGTTATGGGGCGTTCTCCAGGCATAATGACTGCGGCCTTCGAGGAGAGGGCAGTTCCATCCTGCACAGGAGACTTACCAGTGATGTTTTTCATTTTTCTATCCAGTTTTTTGGTGTGCTGGGATCGGTCTGAGGTTTCCCCACAGTTGGAACTGAAATTGTCGCTCAGTTGCCAAATGCGCTTGTTGATTCCTCGTGCACACTAGTGGATGTGTTGGATTGTTTTACACGCTGCTCAACACCACCGCAGCCCTGTGAATGACCCACGTTTATGAAATGAGGATATCCAGCAGAGACTTAAAGGGAGCATCGTAGAGTTCAAGAGAGGAAGACTAGGAAAGGAAATATTTTGAGTATTGAAGGCTGTAAAATGTGTGCTCTTACCGTCTTAGGTGCCATTAAGTGCGGTTGTATTGCCTCACTTAGTGTCCTGTGTGGGCAGAGGTGGTGCATAAATCAACTGTTTTCAAATCAGTGAGACAATATGTTATTACACACAAACATATCACCACCAAGGTTTTGAGAAGCTCTCTGTCGGTATTGAAGAAAAAGGTACTTGGATAATGAAGGTGTTTTGTAAAACAAAGATTGATGTTCTATTACATAGGTTTTGTAAGGCTTTTGGAGAAAGTAAAGATATTTTAATGACAAATAGAAAGGGGGGATGCAAGAGGAAAGAATTCACACCGATTTCAAAGGGAACTAGCTGGTGAAGAGGGACGCAAAGGCGGCACGATGTATTAAGGACTAGAGCAGATTTAGGTGAAATACTTTTGAAATGCCTTTATTGCAAAATGCATGACCTGAGTTACAAATACACTTATCTTTTGGTAAAAAATTGATAAATTGAGTTTTTAATCAGGGAAAATTAGCGACAGCCTGTTTGAAGAGCTTAGAGTTCATTGTGATCAATATTCTAGTTTGGTAAAATCAGGATTGAAGAAAATAAAAGCGAAGGTAAAGAATGTGGTAAAATGAAGAGTTGTTAAATCCTCCCCGCTCTGTTACATCATCTCACGCAGAAATCTTTTTGACAGGACTCAGGGAAGTGTGGCAAGGGAAGCAAAGTCAGTCTGAATGCTAAGTGTAATGTACTGTGTACTATGATGCACCCAGGAGATTTCTTTTGTGGGTTTCTGTGAATCGATGCATTCTGGGTAATATTGGCTAGATGCAGAGCTTTGATCACCAGTATTTTTAACCCTTTTAAAAAAAGTTTTACTGTGTAAAAAGAAAAATATATACAGTATCTATACCTAGGTTTACAGAAGACAGGTTTAAGCCGATGATAGAGTAAAACGGTAGAACTTTGTAGAACCTGTCGTAGCCTAAAACACACGCAGTATTATTCAAGCTTTTTGATCACCTCACGTAAAACAAAATAAAAAGTAAAAAAGGGACCTCACTACTAACTAATGTAGCTCAACAGGTAGGAATCATATTAATGCTTTTTTACTTGTGTTAGCTTTTTTTGGTGCTCTGGTTGACACACAAATAATTAACCCCTTGATGCTACAGCTGTCACGATTTACCTTTTTAATTCCACAATTAAGATGAATTTGTTTCTACTTTGTCATTCAGTTTTGTGTGTAGGATTTTAATCTGATCATTTAGCGTTTTGGCTGATGAAGAATTGTGAATGTTAATAAAATTATTTACCCTCTCTATAGGAATTGATTGTGGTTTGGACTTAAAGTGGAGAGCGCTCCACTGATTTAGAATTGCACTCCTATGACGTTAACTTAACATTGTCGGACTCACGATGCACAATTGACATCCTTTAAAGCAGTTTATCAAATTTTGCATGCCACAGCCAGCAGCCGGATAGATATAGAGGAGTAATGCCTATACCTTAGCAGAGAGTGAAGTCGCTCTCCCTCCCAGTGTGTGTTGTACTCCCAGGTTCTCCGTGCTTTGTTGACATCTCCAGGCCCAGCCATGTTAGTCCATGTGAGCGTGCTAGCTAGCTCACGGTAGCTGCTCTGTTCTCATATGGCGGTTACCGTTGATAACGCTGTCCCATAACCGACGGCGTCGGTACAGAAGCGTAGCACCCACCCTCCGGTTCCCCACTCTCAGGTTAACACCATTAGCTCTGCCTCTGTCAGCTCTCTCTCCTGTTGTTTCTACTGTTAGCACCGTTAGCTACCCGTGGCCATGTTGTTGTGAGCCACAGAGAGGCTGCCCCACACAGGTGTTTCCAATTAAGTGGGCTGATTAGAGCCTTCTCAGCAGCATTTGCACCAGTAGGGTCTTGAAACCTGCAGTAGGCAGAATGTTTTTGGCATCATTGGGCAAAAAATTCCATAATAACATTTCAGCATATTGTAATTCAAGTGTTCTGAGAGAAAACTAGACTTCTGCACCTCCTCATGGCTCTGTTTT
>CAKAKR010065787.1:36231-95969 GCA_916700685.1 Adelosebastes latens
CTAGCTTGTCAAGACGGAGGATAAATAACACTCCAAAGTTAAATCTAGCTAAAGCTAAATTTTGGCGAGGAAAAAAATGGCATGGCCATTTTCACAGGGGTCCCTTGACCTCTGACCTCAATATATGTGAATGAAAATAGCATCTATGGGTACCCACGAGCCTCCCCTTTACAGACATGCTCACTTTATGCTAATCCCATGCAGTTTGGGCAAAAACCATACAGTTTTATGCATGCAGTATAAATGTGCTATTTTTGCCTACTCTAAAAAAAATGGTGCATTTGAATATTTCTGCATACTGGGGTCCCTAAACAGTCTTGGAATTACATAAATTGGGTATCACTGTAAAGCTGAGACTCTTGTGGATCCAATGAGCCAATAACCACAGCCTCATGAAACTTTACAACCACAAACTACCTACTGTAGGGCATTCAGAGGATGGATGGCTTTCCTAGGTATGTTGACAATAAGGGGGTTTCTGAGCAGTTTCCAGAACAGAAGTGCTCGCCATCCAATCGCCAAAAAATGCAATTCTTGCAGAAATCTCCAAATGTCAAACGTTTTTGATTCCAAATCACAGCATGGCTTTTTCTATGGTGTTCCTCAAGGTCTTGGTGTCTTAATATTGTATTTTGGAGGGTTTATTGGTCATTTTTTATCGATAAAAAAAGTGGTAAAAAAGGTTAAATTTAGCACCAAATCTGTAACAAATGGTATCAACCCAACAATTGCTGGAACAACTTATGAGACATAATAGAGCATGAGAATAGCCCCTTCCCTCCTTCCTACCCCCCTACTTCTGGCACCCTTGCTCAGACCACACCCAACCACACCAATCTTTGAACATTACTTTCATTTTGATCTGAACTACCCACCTGCAAAGTTTTGTGACTGTCTCTTACACAGTTGCACTATCGCAGTGACAAAATCTATCCATAAACAGACAGAGATAAACACCTGGCAAAGCACTCAATACCGCCTCTGTCTCCAGGACCACATTTTGCCATGATGACTCACCCACAGACTCACAAGGTGAAAAAAAATACCAGCGTCGCTTTCGTGGCTGGTAATAAACAATTGAAGTGATGTGTCTGGCTCGATGTATCCCCTCAAGCCCAGAATTTCCATCTCTGCTTGATTCCGGACATCAGTGCATGGTCTTACACATCCCTACCTGCAGAGGAAGACGTAGCAGTCCTGGGTGTGGAAGTGCCCAAACTCCTCCTCAGGCAGGCGAGCAAACTTCTTTCCCTCCAACACAAATCCTTCCATGCCATCCAGGTCCTCATTCCACTCCTCCATCAGTTGCTCAGCCTAGACAGAAAAGTATTTGTGTAAATTCACCTATAAAAAATAGTGAGTATAAAGGAAAAACAGCAACCATACGTGTGTTGTTACCTCAGTAAGGGCCATGGCTGGCTGCCTGGGAAGGAAGAGGGCTGTGAGGTCAGCTTTCATCTGGTCTTTCTTCTCTGCGTCCTTCTTCACCTGAGAGAGAAAACACAGATAAACACTTACTGTGATAACAAGACACAAGCAGCTAAATCTGGAGGCCACACACACACATGAAACATTGAACATATTTCTGGTTTTGGACAGTGTATATTTTAAATTACTATTTTATGAGCCACTGGTAGCCATTGACTGGTATCCTGCTATCAAAGTGTCAGCATTTAGATATTTTAAACAAACACACACACACATATGTATCACTGACCTTGCCCTGTAGGTTGTCTTTCTGTTGTACAGTCTCAGCTGCTCTGGTGTAGTCCACCTTCAACACATCATCCCAGTTCTTAAACTTGGACTTGTACACCTGAGGAAGAGGAAGAAAAGCAACTAAGATTAAGTTATACCGTGCAGAATATGAGCTAAACTTGATAACAGCATTTAACCAATGTGTTTACCATTGTACTGGAGTTGATATACATGCTAATATTATGCAGGTATTACTTCACATTATATAGTCTATTCTTGGTCCACTCCTGTTCAGTCGATACATCAACGACTTTCTATTTGTTTGTCCTGAAGTCGGAACCCTAATGTACGTAGACGACACGGTTTTATTTGTACATGGCAGAACCAAAGCAGATGCTGCAGCTAATCTCATCAGTTCAATGGTTCAGGTCACAATATGGCTGAAAGAGCGCTGCCTCCAACTAAATGTGTCTAACGGTCAGCATGTCCTACTGCAAAACCAATAGCCCTGCTAGTGACCCTCATGTACTTGTAGCAGGGGAACAGTGTAAGAAAACACTGTAAAAGGGTCCAGTTCAATCTTGCAAATTTCCGATTCACTAGAAATCATGTCTACGGAGACTGCTAAGATGTTTATACATTCTATGATTTTCACTCATCTGACCTACTGTTTAACAAGCTGGTAACATGTCAAACTTAGTACGCTGAAACCACTCAAATCATTATACAAAAAAGCATTTGTATGCCTCCGCCAACCAGCCAAGTTGCAGTTTACATCCATGTCTGTCCAAAATGTCATCACTTCATCATTTCATCCTGTTAGACATTTGTGTGAACGTGTCATGATTAGCATATGAATTCTTTAGTTATGGCTAAAAATTAGTTTTGTGAGGTCACAGTGACCTTTGACCACCAAAATGTAATCAGTTCATCCTTGAATCAAGGTGACGTTTGTGCCAAATTTGAGAATAAATACCCTCCAGGCGTTCTTGAGATATCACGTTCACGAGAATGGGACGGACGTACGTACATACAGATGGACAACCTGACAACAAAATGCCTTCCTCCACGGCTGTCCTGGAGGCATAAAACTCAAAGCACTTCCATCACTGCCAATATCAGATTTTAACTAATAAAATATTGTCAACTTGTGCTTGGTATACAAAGTCATCCATGCATGACCTAGTTCTACCGCCACTTGTAGCCTATAGATATAGAATTGCATTGCTAAGCAACAGCTCTGGTCTATGCCTACTTCCTGTCAGCTGATGTCATTCACATACGCTGCAACAGGAAATAAACTGGGACACATTTAGAACTTTGAAATAGTCTATATCAACAAAAGAACTGATACTCATCGTGTCACTAGGGGTCTATAAGAGGAGATTAGACTATTCCGTTGTGATAAAGTGCCTTTAGCCAGTCAGCCTGGTCTTTCAGAGGTTCAAGAGAGTCGAATATAATTCAAATTCACATTAGACAACTAAACACTTACATATCTTTCAGTAACCAAATGAAACAATGGATGATTAATACATACACGTCAGCACTAAACTATCTTTTTGATGCTGCTATCTATATGTCTGCTTGCTTGCAATGTTGTATACTATATAATGTATATATGTCACTACTGCTTTTAAAACCTGTGTGTCCTTTTTTAATCCATAAACTGCATGCCCTGTTTTTTGTTTTGATGTATTTTAGGAAGCCTTTTGTAACACCTTGGGCAGGGCCTACAAATGAAAAATAGCCTTTTGGCTAATTCTGGCATTTTTTTTACCATGTATATTTATTAATTTCTAAACTATTAATGTATTTTCAAGGGTGTAAAATAAGAGCAACATTACACTTGAAACATTGTATGTTTTCTTCCTTGTTGTAGAATTGTGCACAAGTGAACATCCATTTATTTGTAACACTGCAAATGGCCAGTAAGGTGTATTTATTTATCCCTTCACAACAGACCAAGACCATGACAAGACAGCAGGTAAAGCAAGTTGATGTTACTGATTTTTAAAATGGATTTTGCTGACCTAACATTTTTACTTCCCACAGTCTCAGGTCTGCAGCAGCATTTGAAGTGGTGGGGGTATTACCTGGCACTCGGTGCCCTCCAGGTTGCGCGTGACGCAGGCGTGTTTGGGCCGGTGCAGCATGGAGCAGATCTCCTGACCCAGTTTTAAGGCAGCGGCTCGGACGAGACGCGGAGACTTCCTCCCGATCCAGATGAACACGTCAGACCAGCAGTCCAGGATGTACACGCACTTTGTGTCCAGCAGAGACTGCACCTGAGGAGAGGGATGGAAATATGGAGAAGAGGAGGATGTAAAAAAAAAGAAAGAAAAAAAAGTGTAGTAGGAAATGGAAATTTTAAACATTCTTGTGGCATATTTCAGCCACATAATCATGCCTTCTAGTGAATATGCAGCAGATAAACATACCAGTCTCATCTCTGGCAAAGTGTCCAGTTTGATCTTGCGGTCTTTGTGCTCGACTGACAGCTTGTAGTTAATCTGTGGCAGCTCCAGGTAGCCCAGACCCAAGCCCACCTACAGGACAATGATAAAGAAAACATCAATGAAGTGTGATTTCCTTTCTAGCAATGTGATCTGTCGCCATGACTTTTAAGAGTGCTCTCCTTGTCATGTCGCATAGACATTTTGTTACTGACGCACCTGTTCATAGGTCACAAACTATTTGGCCCTTTTTCACCTTTGTTAATTACCTCCTGTTGCATGGGAATTCACATGTAAATGTGGAAATAGTCTGACCAGTTTTAAGGCTGATATGCGGCCAACTAACCAGTGTAACGGTATGACCAGTTGCTTGCTTGGGGTGCCTGTTAGGTCAACGCCTAAAGATATTTTGTCAGGCTTGTGAGTCAATATTTTTAAGTTGGTCAACTGCACAAAGGACTAAAGCATAGAGCATAATAAAACACAACATTCATACTTGAATTACAATATGCTGAACGGTTATTATGCAATTTTCGCCCAATGATTCCAAAAACATTCTGCCTGCTGCAGGTTTAACAGTTAAAGGTCAGTCAAAGAAAACACAACAGAGAAAACGGTTTCTTACAGAAAACCCCAAAATCCAGTCTGTATTTCCCACTCCTGTAAATCCCCAGAACAAAATAATATTCACTTCCAGTTCCACCATCAGTTCAGTTCTAGTCAGTTCACTTGTGAAACAGTTAGTTCAGTTCAATTCACTAGCAAAAAAGAATAAGGTAAAAAGGAATACAAATTATATACTGCTCACGGATTTTACTGGAGTTACCTATGAGTCACGTGAATCTAGTGCAGTCTGTGTTTTATGAAAAGTCAATAGAGGGTTGATTTACAGCTACTGTAGCATGAAACTTCAAGGAACATATGATCTCGGGCCGGAGATCTCCCAGGAATTAATTGTTCGGAGGTTTCAGCAAGACAGATTTGTGCAAGGCAGACTATAAACAAGTAAAGATGATGGTCGACAAATTTCTGCTCCAACAGGACGGTCTCACCACTTCCTCATAGCACGGCGCCATCTTGGATGGAACATAAGGTGAATAATTGGACTGGTTTACAAGTGGAGGTGTGTCTGTGACAGGGAAGGGTGTGTGTGTGATGAACCAAAATATATTAACCTCTGGTGGTAGTGATAGCAGGACGCCACACCTGTTTGACTCAGTTACTATAAAGCAGAGGTGGGACCAAGTCATTGTTTTGCAAGTCACAAGTAAATCTCAAGTCCCGAGTCACGACCGGCAAGTCCCAAGTCCTAAACAAGTCATAATGCGCTCTTCACCAAATGTAATGCCATTTTAACAGAGTAAGTGGCGCCAACTGGTGCTCAGCAACGTAACGTTACCCAATAATATTCACAATAGCCGAGAGTTTAGAGTTCAATAAAAAAACACCACTTTTTGGGGATTCAGCAATTAAAAACAAAAGATAGAAATTCAGTTCAGTTCAGTTATTTTCCCCACGAGTGAATCCTCTTCTCAAACAAATCAATAAAGGATCTCTCAAAAAGTAAATAAACCCAACATCTCCAACGCTGCGTGAGTTACCTCCGGTACCGGGCAGTTGATCGTCTCCTTGCACGCACATTTTAGATAACATACTTTTTAATCTTTGGGCTTGGGGGAAAGTATCAAGTATTCTCATGTCAAAACGCTGAAGTCCAAGTGAAGTCATGAGTCATTGTTGTTAAAGTTCAAGTCGAATTGAAAGCCTTTTTAAAATTTTGTCAAGTCAAGTCTTAAGTCATCAAATTTGTGACTCGAGTCTGACTCAAGTCAAGTCATGTGGCCTGAGTCTACACCTCAGCTATAGAGTCATTTTTCTTAAAACATTTTTGGTATTTGGTCTATCCCACATACTGCACATCATCATGGGCCATTTACAAAAACACAGTTACACGTGACTTAAAAGCAGAAAGCTCAACAGTAAATCCTACACACCTCCTACAACACTGACCAATTTGCATTACACCTACACTACCTTAACGCTGCATGTGCGCTTCTACTGTAGACCACATTAACATTCACAGGGTGAAGTTAGTTGCGGAGAGCAGTGCTGTATAAAGGCTAAAAAGACTTACCTTGTATAGTTTAGGTCTGACAGGAGAGAAGTCATCTGGTACGTGTTTCTTGATCTCCTCTGGTTGTCCTCCCAGTACCTCCCAGAACTCTGGAGGCTCCTGGTTCTGCATGAGGGTTGTGATCTCTGCCTTCCCTTTACGCTCATTCTTATTGATCTTTTCTGCAAATAACCTGAAAGATGAAAACAATGCACACACACTTTGCATCACTATATTTAAAGTTTTTTTCTTTCCAAAGTCTTTTTATTGATTGTTAATAATGACTAAAACAGTAACTGTACAAGAAATGTTGTTGTCACCTTTCACCAATAAACTAAATAATGGATTTTCTCTAGATTCATAGAGACATAATGTCTCTAATCCAGTGTGAGAGGGAAGGAGGGGCAGAATCCTTCCACCTAAGTAAGACAGCTCGTCGAGCTAGTAAAGAAGTAAAAGCCAACAAGTTCAGTTTTGCTTTCGATTTAAGTTTATTTTTTATTTTAATTGTGTCCCTCCTAACATGGAAACCAACTTGAGATTTGCCTTCCAAGTGTCAGAAAAGTTTGTGTTACTTGTTGATTTGTTTCCTACCTGGCCTTTGTGGTGCCGCTGAGAGTAGCGTTGGCTCCTCTCCAGATAAAGATGTCCGGGCCTGTGTCCAACAGGAAGACATACCTGCCAAAAGGAAAAAGACAGGATGTCATCGACACAATGCTCCAAGTTCCACACTAAATGACACACAGCGTACATATCAAATAGCAGCAGGAAAAAATGAGCAACAAATCAACTGGAGGTCTACAGTAACTGCTATGATTATGTCAAACAGAGAGAAGAGGGATGCCTTAGAAAGCAGGGAGTGTGTGGCAAAGAATGCAAGTGTACGTCATGTGTTATACATGGCAGAAAGGGTGTGTGAGAGTTACCGGGGATCGAGGGAGGAGGCCTTCACATGTACAGACTCCAGTCTGATGTTTCTCTTGCCGTAAATTCTGTACAACCTGATAGACACACAAAAGGATTAAAACAGGATTAAAAAATAATGTTTCCAGACCAAACAGACGCAGTAGTTTACATCACAGAATGCTCAAATAATTACAGCTGAATGTGCAAGCTATAAGCAAAAAAATAAATAAAATGAATTCAGATTTTGAGTAGCTTTTCAAAACAAAGTTGCAAACGTGTTTCTGATGAAGTTACAATAAATAAAAGCCAAAGATAAATAATATATTTGTTAAACTTAAAGCTAGGGTAGGTAATCTTCTTCGAAAACATTTATATTCATTAATTTATATTTGTTGAAATTCTCTTTACGTCCCGACAGCAATCAATAAATGAAATGCTCTGACAAAAAATATAAAAAAGAATAGCCATGTTGGTTGTTCATGTTCATAATGATAATATTGGGGGATTGACTTTGGAGGGAGGTCCGAATGGAGTCAGTGTTACCGACTTTCTTCCTAGCTTTAGGGACTTTTGGAGCTAGTTAGTAGCTAGTGCTGCTAGCTACTTTCATTGGAAAAGAGATGGCAACATTGGGCTGTGTTTTTCGATTGGATAATCCTTAAAATCTTGCGTACTCTTGCTAGTTTCTTAAGATTATCAACCCTAGCATTAAAGAAAGAAGACTAATGGAAATGACGCAAGAAGCGTTTTCTAAAAAGCTTACCTGACAGTATAGTGTGTGTCCTCCACAGTGTAGAATCCGCTGGATGTTCCTCCCTCAATGTAGGAGATCTCATTGTTGAACACCTGCACGCGAGACAAAAAGCCACAGTGATTTTACCTCATGCTAAGCTTAGATTGATCAGAAGTTTCTAGATTGTTACAGGTCTTTGTGTGTATATCTCTGTGTGCCTGATATATTTGTACTGTGTGTACAGTATATTTATACATACGGCACTGAACTCCTCGCTCTCATCTCCCATCTCCTCCCGTATCGTCCTGCACTCCGCTCCGAGGAAATTTCTGAGGTTGACGGCGTGGATGGCAGAGCCGGCCTTCTTGTCCAGAGTGGCTTCCTGGCCGATCCAGTAGTAGATCTGCCAGTTCAGTGCGCCGTTGTCATCCTCGAAAGTCTACAATTGCAAAAAGAAGAATGCAAGACGGATGTCGTACATGAAAACTTACAGATGTTCCAGCTGTAGCCAAGAATGATCTATGTTGTTTGATCAATCCAATTTGTCTGATGATAATCTAAGTAATGACGGTCCATACATTCTACTGACACGTATCTCATGTAAATGATGGCAGATTTGATGCGTTACCTTGAGGATGATGTAGCAATCAGCCTCATAGAACTTGCTATGGAAAGCTTCTTCCACTTGCATTGGAATAAAGTTCTCTATCTGCCACACCGATACACCTGGAACCTGGAGGACGGGAAAACAGAAGAGATATGTACGCTGATATCTGCACAATGCAAAGCAGAAAAATCGAATTTGACATGTGTATAAATCAATCTTCGGGGGCACTTTGGTTGGTTGTAGCTGAGAACAGTTAGATCACACACACACACACACACACACACAGATTACCTGCCCCACGTCCTCCACATAGAACTCAGAGTAGTCCAGATGAGGCTTCTCTAGACTCTTGTCCCAGCGCCGGATCTTTAACTCCCTATAAGTCAATTCCCCGTTCTCCTGCAAAATTAGCAGATTTCTTGGTTAATTAAATGTAAATGAACCCTATTGTGTTTAGCATTCTTCCTGTGGGCTGTGTAGCCATCTTTCTTTATCTTTTCCCCCCTCACCTCTAAGTTCTTCTTATCCTGTGCGACGTCACTCATGCCCTTCAGCACCTGCTTTGCCTGATCATCTTGAGAACAGTCCTTCCTCCTCCTTAGCCTCATCTTCCTCGCCAGGGGATCTCGGGGGCTGGCTCCTGGACACATGTACACAGAGATTTAAGCCTCTAGAAAAATACACACGTTTATTGACAGAAGAACAAGAGGCACTGTTACATTCATGTACAAACTCTACATACAGTTAAAGACATAAATACACGCACCTCCTCCGGCGGCTGCTACAGTAGCAGGCGAGGCCCCGGCCAGCCGGAGCTGGTTCTGTAGGGAGAAGTCGATGTTGTACCACTCTGCTGCTCTGTCGACTGGTTTCGGAGGCATCACCAGGTTGGGGTTCTCACGCACATCCAGAATCTATAGAAAGAGAAATGAATGGAAAAATATTTGTGGTAATCTTTTCCCTAAACAATAGGAATTTGTAGAGACAATGAAATATATGTATTAGATGCAAACATTATGAAGTTACAGAGCACTACGATTTATTGCTTTATCATTTCAAGTCCTGTATATTATTTATATAATATTCCTACAGAAACTTGAAATGTACTGTATTATGATTTTATTGTGTTTTTAACTTTTTTTCTTCTAATTTACAACATCACCGTATAGTAAACATTGCAAAAAATTCGTCATGATGTCACTATTCTATGTCAAATAATATTACATTTACTTTATCTAACTGTATCCTAGGGATGTCATGATACCAGAAATTTAGTAGTCGATACCAATACCGGTGAAATTCAACGATTCTCGATACCTAATTCGATACCACGGTATAAAAACAAAACAATAAATCCCATGTACACTCCTTTATTACCATTTGTATGCTGTTTTTTGCAAATTTATTATTAATCTCTGATGATCCACATCAAGTTTTTCGCCAAAAACTAAACAGTACAAGATTGCATTTGTACACATCATGATAACATTACAATTTACCCTCACCTAATACTCGACTATAATAAATACCTTATATTTTATAAAATAGACCTTGAAACGCATCATAATGTACGTTAGCTGTTAGCTACGTTATTTAGCCAAGCAGGACGGTGCTGCCCACCGGCTGCTACTAGCTCTGCTTCTGCCGATTTCAACGCAGATTTGTTGTTCACAATGCAGCATCATCAGGGAAACTTTCTATCGTCCCCAGGACGCCGTTAGTCTCGAGCCCTGATCCCCCGGTACCTATAATACTGTAGAAAAACAAGTCTCGTCATGTGTTCAGAAATTTGGCATTGACTTGGTAGCGAAGTATCTGCTCTGGTGACATCCCTACTGTATCCTATTTCTTTCTCATATTTGTTGTAACATACTTTGTTTTAGTAAAAAGTATGAAAAAATGTCCAACGTTTTCTCTCCAGTCATGAGGGAGGTTACAGCCAGGTTACTTTAATCCTCTTTTCAACACTTTTACAAAGTAATCAAACCCAAATTATTCCACCATTTACCCAATAGAAATGCTGTTTAAGTCCAGTATTATCTGAGTACTTTATTAGTAGTGACGTTAGTATTGTACCTCTAAGTCAGTCAAGAAGTGGACGGCCTCAGGCAGTGTTACCAGGCGGTTTTTATTCAGCACCAGTTTCTTCAGCTTGCCACACCTAGACAACAGCACAAAACCACATGTTCACATAACTGCATATTCTAGTGTGGTGACAAAATGTGTCATGTACAGAGAATCTGCTATTGTTAATACTTTTTTGACATAGCTGTTAAATTTGGCTGTATAAATGAAATTTGAATGGTTCTTCAGAAAGACTCAGCCTTTCAGGGAAACATGTTAGATGACAGAATCCGCAATTGAGATGTAAAATATAAAATTGATCAATCTGTGTGTTTGATTGTGTGTTACACTCACCTGCAGAGTCCCTCTGGGATGAGTTCCAGGTTGTTGTTAGCGGCCATGAACTCAGTGAGGCTGGACAGTTTGCCCACGCCAGGTGGAACCCCATCGAAGTCCAATTTGTTTGAGTTTACATACAGCTTCTTCAGTTTGGCCAGCTTACAGATTGCAGACTGGATGGAGACACAACTTTAAACATTAGACATTTTACACAAATAATAAAAAGAAAGGCATTAAAATAACTACTTGATCAAAAATACAGAATTCTAGGAGGAAAGTAAATCAGAAAAGAAAATCACTGTAAACCAATTTGTTATTGAAGGGTTGGTTCACCCACATTCACATATTTCTCTGTATTTAGCCAGGCAGATGCCCAGATTTTCAGATATTCATTTCTTTGATTTCTAGATTTCAAATCTCATTTGTAATATTGAAGCAACTCCAGGTACACAGCTTTCTAAACACTGGTGGTAAAAAAAGAGTGTCAGATGTGTAATTATCATTGTCTTTACCGGCAGTGAGGTGAGCTGGTTGCGGCTCAGGTTAAGCGTCTCCAGCTGAGTCCACTGGTCAATGCAGAGGGACAGTTCTGAGATCTGATTACTGCTTAGGTTGAGTCTCTTCAAGCTGCCCAGTGAATAGAGGCACTCTGGCACCCGAGTCAGGTCGTTACATGACAGGTCAACATCTGGGAGAGAGGGAGAGAGAGGAGAGACAGAGGGAACATGTGTTTTAATGTTTCCCCAGACAGAGAGTGTGAGGATATAATGTATGATGTGTGTGTGTGTGTGTGTGTGTGTGTGTGTGTGTGTGCGTGTGTGTGTGTGTTACCTGCTAGTTGTGTCAGACCCTCCAGGCTGGTGGGCATGTTGCTCTGGGTCCTCTGGGTGTTCCTCAGGTGGAGAGTCTGTAATGCCACCATGGCTGGCAGCTGGCTGCTCAGACACACAGAGATAAAAACAGTTAAAATAAATAAATGCGTATTTCTGTTTTCTAAATAAATGATTTATACAATTTAATAAAATAAATTAAATCTATTTGTAAAATAAATAGCTTTAGGGATAACATGAGACCTATGAATTTCTAGGTGTCTGGGTAAAGGTGTGAAGTGAAGGATAGAGGAAACGTGTCTTCTTACCGCAGCTGGGCATGCATCAACTGGTTGTTGTTCAGCGTGAGCGTCTGCAGGTGAACCAGGCGTCTCATCTGTGGTGGCAGGCTGTCCAGCTTGTTGTCACTCAGGTCTAGATACAGCAGGTCTGTCAGGTTGATGAACAGCTGGTTGGGGATGGAGTCAATGCTGTTGTGGCTCAGATTCAGCACCAGCATGTTCCTGCTGTTCTCCAGGTCCCTGGGGATCTCTGACAGCTGATTGTAACTCAGGTCCTGAAGGAGAATAAAGGGAAATGTATTGGTTTTCATGAAAATACTGTCTGGGAGCCAGTTTTTTTTCGGGACAGTAAAGTCATTTGAAAAAGAGGGAAAGGTAATAGGTGTAAAGTTAAGGCAGTGGACCAGAAATTAAGGAAAGGATGCATGTTGTTGAAATAATTGTGGGTAGACTGTAAAGGAAAGTCTTCAAGGGTTTGATAAACAGAGAAGGAGGAACTGTGTGAGATTATAATGCACCAGCACAGAGAGGTCATCTAGCTGAAAGATGTCATCGGGGACTCCAGAGTTTTTCAGGTTGTTGGCTCTGGCTACCACCGCCTGCACACAAAGTGAAACACATTTAGGGCTCTATTAGAACTACACATTGGTACATGTAGAAACAGGCCATAGTCAAAGCATTATATTAAAATCAATAGTGCTTAAGCTTATGGCCAGTGGAAGAAATCGGCACGTGCTTTATGTGTATTTTCTTATGCGTGTGTGGGTGTCAGTTACCCGTAGGTTCGGTAAGCTGGACAGTTCTCCATGTAAAGTGGTCAGGCTGTTGTGACTCACTGAAAGATGCTCCTAAAGAAGGAAAACACAGAGGTTTTTGTTTACAGATATACAGTGCACTGCACAAACAAAACACAATCTAAAACCTAAATACGCTCTACAAGGTGCCCTGGTCACCGGTGTGCAATGTACTTCTTGCACCGATGCCCTTTTGTCTCTAAATAGAATGATTCAACTGCAAACAGGATAAAATCAAGATAGATAAACACACACCAGACACTGGGACTCCTAGCCTTGATAACAGACTAATCTTATTTACCTAGACCTGGTTAAGATCAAGCATGTTAGCATGGAGCACCTTTTCAGCGTAGCCAGCTTTGGAGGTTTAGATTAGATAATACTATCAAAGATATTGGGGATTAAAGTAGGGCTGTGTGTGCTCTTAATCAGGCGAGGTTTCACTGGTGAAATGCACCAATGTGCTGATGTGATGCCCTTTGTTATCCACACATCAAGTTAAAAAAAAAAGGTATGCCATCAACAATGCTGTATTACATGGCACATCTGATTAGATAAACAATGCAAATATGTTACTTGGTGACATCACCACGTTATGGAAGAAAAGGCATGCGTTTCAGGCAGTTCAGGAGCAGTGTTTCTGTGGGGGAGAGTAACTCCCTTTAGCGTGGACTTTGGCTTTTGTAACTTTGAAGACCTTTTACATGGACAACAAACTATATAAACACACTAAAGGAAAAGCACAAAAGCATATTAGGTCCTATTAAATGCATCCATATTTAGGAATGTGAGGAAAAGCTAATTAGGGATGTCCCAAATACCATTTTTTGGGCTTCGAAGCTTCGGTGAGAAATATTCGAAGGTATTCAAAGCTTCTGGACAGTGGCGCTGCCGCACTACTGTACAAACATGAACCTCTACACATAAACAGTGATAGCCGTCTTGAGAATAACTAATAATAATTAATGTTGAATATGAATCATAAATAATGTTGTGGGATTATTTATTTCATTGGCTTTATTGGGATTTATACATTATTATCACATACTTAAATATAAAAAAAATAACAAAAAATGAGGCATCCGGATACTGATTTGGAGGTCTATTACCATGGTCAGCCCTAAAGCTAATAACTAGCAAATAGCCCTGAATATCTCACCAGCTTCTGCAGAGAGGCCAGCTCCTCTGGGAGGTAACACAGTCCTGTCCTGTTCAGTTTCAGCCATCGCAGACTGCTCATACACTTGACATGCTCTGGGAAGTACCCACCCTGTAAAGACAGATAGGGAAGAGAGATGGGAGACAGTAGAAGATGAGAATGACTTCGGATATCAGTAACACTGATACTTTATTTAATTTATTGAACACATTAACCTTGTGAATACAGAAGAATGAGAACAGTAAATGTGTACATACAAAATTAGAAGTTGACATCAACCTTGTTGTTTGTACTGTCTTTATGGATGGGCGTGATGGGTACAAATTGTCAAACTTCCTCAGTCATTTACAAATTAGCTATATGAGTAAATGCAGCAAACATCTGGCCAGCTGTGATGTTCAATTGATATTATATTTTACAGTCAGGATAAGAAACCTGAAAAGTTACAGTCGTTATGATCTATGGCACAACTTGGCAAGAGGAAATGATGTCATCCTACACCGTCTAAAATTAGATCATCAGCTCAGCCAGATAAAAAAAAAAGTTGTTTCTCCTTCTTATCTGTACTACTTTCATACTAACATAACAGCTAGCGTTAAGTAATGTTACACATATAGCTCAAACACATGCCAGATAGATGATATCAGCTGTCAAAGCTGCCAACCAGAGAGCTGCTTTCCCAACTTCCCCAAATGTGTCAAAACCTACAAGTATGACGACATTGAGTCAACAAACTCTAAAACGTTAGCTATTGTTTCTTGGCCACATAATGATCTAACTTAAACGCTTTATAAAGCTGACATGTTCTGACACGGAGAGCTCGTGGTTCTGACTCAGTCAGAGTTAGCCTATGGGTGAAGCTAATGTAGCTAACGTGACGTTGGAAACAAGAGGTTATTATCGTAAACTACCCTGGCTAAATTAACCACTAACATAATAATGAAGTAAAGCTACATTCACAATACCATTCCCCTTAAATAGAAACATGTTTATATTAATATACTGGCCGCTTGTGGTCGACACCAGACTGCTAGTTACAAGTCAAACATCTGACAACTAGCTAACGCCCAATGCTAGCAAGCTAAGCTAAGCGAGCTCAGCCGTTAGCCGTCTGTTGTGAGTCTCTAACTTAGATTAGCTTGCTAGTCAGCTAGTTGTCCAACAGCGGTGGATATGAACTCAACAAACACTGCTTTAAAATCCTCACTTTGAAGTCGTTTCCACTGAGGTCTACCCCTCTGATGAAGGGAAGCACTCCGGTAGCAGCCATCTCTGGTTGATGTCAGCTGCTCAGAACGGATCACAACCTCAACGGCTCTATTTTGATCCGGAGGAGGGAGGCGTTGTGGCTCACTACTCTTCTTCTTCTCTTGTATTAGCGGTGGTTGATAACCAGCGCCACCCCATGGCCTACCAAAGAACTACCATATATATAATACTCTGTGTACAGCGCCCTCCAGTGGTCATCAGAGGTTACAATACACTAGTGATGGGAATTCCGGCTCTTTTTAGTGAGCCAGATCATTTGGCTCAGCTCACCAAGAAGAGCCGGCTCTTTCAGCTCCCAAACGGCTCTTCGTTTTCTGCCTTTTATAATTCAGCCAAATTTAGCGCTGTTTTGACCTATGTTTAGCATGTGTGCACATATATCACTTAGAGGGACTATTTGTAACTTTCAGAAATGCTTGTTAACAGCGACACCTGTGGCCGTTAAGTCAACGAAAGTCAGTGTCGGGCTTGTGCTCGCTCTAAATAGACATGAACGAGCATCGCTCAAAATAGTGAGGCGACACACGTCAGCTAAAACCACAATATCACTCTATAATTCACCTGCTTGGCAGTAATGTTAGCTGACCAGACGAAGGTCTCTCCATGAATCACTGCTGATACTGTGTTGGCTTTTCCTGCTTCAGCGTCAGTGCCGGGGCTCTGAAGCAGGAAGAGAAACGTTGTTGCCTCCCGACTGCGCCCGCAGGGAGACACCGGAGTTTTGGTCGGGGACTATAACGTTACTCGTTGCGGAGCCCCGTCACTTCACAAGACACGGAAAACCTCTGTTGGTCTGGAGGAGCTGCAGCATTTATTTCTGCACAAACGTCCACTGTACATTCACTAGATATTCTCAGAGCTACTAACTCTTCTGCAGTGTGTAGTGAGCGCGCGTTCACGTCTAGAGGTGGAGCGAGACAGCGAGAACGCGCGCTGTGTGAGTGAAGGCAAGCAGGCAGAGGAGCAGAGACTCCGGCCACACACACGAGCGCGCATATGCGAGCGTGCATGTGTCCCGACCCGGTACATTTATACGCTTAAAAAGTTACAAACAGTCCCTTTAAATTATTCAATATAATTATACTAAACCTTATAATTTCCAAAATATCATAATTTTACATGCTGCTTCATTTCCGACTGTCACTCATCTTGTCTGCTATTCGCGCACCGCACTCCTCTCTCTCTTTCTCTCCTCCTCTCCCTCCTGCTCTGTACCTGTAGACCATCAGCGCGCCGCGCACCCCCGCCCCTCCCTGCTTGATGGTATGATGCTTGTCTTTCATCACCTGATTGGTCGCACGGACATCAATAACACAACATTCAGTCACAGTCAGTGCATGGAGTGCCCGTGGCGCGGAGAAGATCATCCTATCATTCTGCCTTGAATTAATTAAAAAAAAAAAAAACGGAGAGGAGCCGGCTCTTATGGTACGGGTCCACAGGCTCCATGCTTTCCACGCTCCCCATTCATTGTCTATGTAAATGCATTCTGGTAGCGTGGCGTCGCGATTCGAGAAACGGAGCGTCGCAACGCCCGCTCCTCATTTGCATAAAGTTGAGGGCTCGTCTACTTTAGGTAAATCACGGGCGTCCGACGCGACTCGCCACCTCTCGAAACTCCTGAGAATCTTTTAAAATAAACGTTGTCGATCCAAAATAAAGACAGATTCAGCAACTGCATGGCTTATTTCTCGCCTCAAATGTTTTCAGAAACACATTTCGGACACTATTTTCGTGAAATCAGAGAAGAAAGTTTCCAAACGAGCCTCCATACTGTTTCCGGTTTGAAAGCTGGGAGCAGCAGCCAACGGAGGGAAAGCGTTCGTCCCATCAGGTGGGGAAAGCCTTGTGTCTAGTGACAGCCCTCCAAGCGTCCAATGTTGGGAAGCGTTGCGTCCCCTCGCGATAAAAAACGCCCCAGTGGACACGTACCATCATTGTTCACTTACAAGAGCCGGCTCTTTGAACCGGCTCGTTCGCGATGACACATCACTACAATACATCCAGGGCCGTGTGGGTGTCCCAATTTCTGAGGACTTGCTAGTCAATCTACCATAATATTTCAAAGCTGAGACGGTAGTCTCTATTTAAAAGTAATGACCTTTAATCCACAAAAACGTCTTATTTGTATTCTTCTTCTACTGCAATGAAGTGTAGGGCATTAGTCTCGGGACTCTGTGCTACCTGAAGGGATATTGAAGTGCTAATTTATTCGTTACAAGCTCTTTTATCGTGTCACATATGCAACAAAAAACCTGCTGTCAGCCACAATTAAACTGTCAAGTCAGATTTAGAGACGGCGAGGGGTTAAACCGGAAGATATACAGTTTTGATTTCAAAATAAATCTATTTCTCAAGAAAACCTACGGTGTGTCGTTGACGCGTCTTGATAAAGTGTTTTATTTTGAAAGCGGCGGAATCGGAAGTGTACCACGCATTCTTAGAACGTGATGACATAATTCACAGAGAGCCTCCCAGTCAGCTGTACCGTTAAATGTCCGTCGCTTGTAGCGAGCCAACAGGAACATAAATAAAGCTATTTTTGTGGTTTACATTATGGGTACACATCCTACGCGATACAATGTACAACTCTATATTTATGATCTATCGAGAGGAATGGCTCGCAGCCTCAGTCCCATCATGTTAGGTAAGTACACAGAGATCCGATGCAGCCTGCATGGCCTTGGGGACAAATAAGTGATAATAACAAATGCCTGATGGAGATGTTTTCTCTGGCTTGCAATGTAAAGTCGCTTTTGTGCAGTTGTTACCGTGCAGTGTACTGATCTTTCATTCTGTTATTTTTTTTTTTAATGCATTTATTTTGAAAATATACTGTCACGGGTGACAGATTTATGCTCCTCAGGAATGGTTCTTTATTTGGGGGATGACAAACTGCTACACTTGTATAAGTTACAGCTCCACAGAGCTGCTTTGCACAGAATATCGTTGTTTATTGTTTATTTGTTTTGCACAATTTAAGACTATACAACATAACAAAAAAAATAAATGAATAATATACAGTGCAGGAAGAGGCAAAAAACCCACTGGGCTTATATGAAGCCTCCACCTAGAGACAAGATTAATATAAAGAAATAATATGACTACATCATCCTTCTTCTCACTTCTTTTCCCCTTTTTTTTGTTGCAGGAAAGCAACTGGATGGTATATGGTATGAATCTCCTTTCTGTTACTCTGACAGCTGGCTTGCTTGGGACCTAAAAGATTGACCTTATGAGTCATGATAACATTGCTTCTGCTGCTGCAGTGACCCATTTATGATCCCAGAGCAGATAGGCTATAGCTACTGGCAATGTGTCTTATCTTGTCCTCATTTTGTTAGTCAGTGCTTATTTGTTTTGGTTTGCATTTTGCATATAGCCTTAAGTAATTTCAGAACATTTAGTAAATAATAATGTGAAGCATAAGGGGAGTTGAGGATAGACCACAAAAATAAACACATCACACATTGCTTAAGTATGGATCTATCTATTCAAGGCTGGATTTTCTGTGCAATAATTGAGTTATTAGATTAGTAGCTTGTTAATTGGTAAAGAGGCACTGAGTTGCATTTTTAAATAAATCCTGGTAATATTGTTCTGACCTGAATTTACCCGTGTTGTGCTTTCTTCCAGGCACACAGCCATAGTGGCATACGGTGATGAGTTCTTCTTCGGAGGGGAGGGGATCTCCAGCTGTTCGCCGGTGAGTCTGTAACAAGGGGACTGACTCCTTTCACAAGTCTCATCTAACAAGCTTATGAAGGAAATGCCTGTGAAGCAAGAGTTACAACAGAGAGACTTATTAATACCCAAACAGATCTTGGTTTGATCCCTGTCACTCAGATTATGTGTTCCGTACAGTAGTGCTAAAACTAAACATTGAAAGATCCATATGGTCTGTGTGTTTATAAAAGCTGTATTAAAATGTTGTCTTGTGCAAGACTTAATATCAGGTTTAATTGGTTTGAGATGTCGCCAACTGCTAGAAGGCATGTAGTCAATATCACCAAAATGAGTAATTCACATACATGCTCTAAGCTGTTATTTTGTGATGACATTTTAAATATGCCTGAATTATTTCTACTCCAGTTTCTGCATTTCTCAGAGTCTAGAGTATTCTATTTTCTTTCTCGTTGTCTACAAACTAGGGCTGTCAAAGTTAACGCAATAATTATGCGTTAACGCAAATTTGTTTTAACGTCACTAATTTCTTTAATGCAACTTGCGATTTTTAGTTTGTAGCGGGCTCAGATTTAAAGCTAGAGTGAAGATACTGTCAAAACTTATGTTAAATTCTGTCGAGGAAAAACTGGCTTGGCCATTTTCAAACAGGTCCCTTGACCTCTGACCTCAAGATATGAGAAGGAAAATGGGTTTTCTGGGTACCCACGAGTCTCCCCTTTACAGACATGCCCACTTTATGATAATCACATGCAGTTTGGGGCAAGTCATAGTCAAGTCAGCACACTGACACACTGACAGCTGTTGTTGCCTGTTGGGTTGCAGTTTGTCATGTTATGATTTGAGCATATATTTTATGCTAAATGCAGTACCTGTGAGGGTTTCTGGACAATATTTGTCATTGTTTTGTGTTGTTAATTGATTTCCAATAATACATATATACATATATTTGAATAAAGCAAGCATATTTGCCCACTCCCATGTTGATAAGAGTATTAAATACTTGACAAATCTCCCTTTAAGGTACATTTTGAACAGATAAAAAAATGTGTGATTAATTTGTGATTAATCGTGATTAACTATGGACAATCATGCGATTAAAAGTGATTAAATATTTTAATCGATTGACAGTTCTACTACAAACCCCATCACAAAGACCAAAACCAGCAATGCATTAGCCTGTCTACAACACTTTTTTGAGTTCCCTCCCTGTCTGTGTCACAAATATATACTGTCATTTTTAAAAATAGATAAGTATAATTTCCTAACCAACTGGGCAGTGTAGTTTTTATCCAACCAGCCGTGGTTTGAGACGCATCTGGTGTGTTAGTGAGTATTTCTGGCAGCACGGCAGTGTATGTGGGATTGACTCAAAGTAAACTACAGCGCCCACGTTCATTGTAATGAAGGAACTTGTCACTCAGTGCGACAGTGTGGCTCATTGCTTTGGCTACACAGACAATTCTTATGAGTAGGATAAATATTGATCTTTTCAAGAGAAATATAGAATATAAAAAGATATAAATAAATAAAATATAGAAATTGATAAAATAAAGAAATACAGAATATCGCCAGCCTTATCCTTTAACAATCACTGTTAATGGTAACAGGCAGCAAAAAAAGTCTGCAACTGGTACGTTAGTCTCTCTGAGATTAATTTCTTTTTTAATGATTGTGCAAAATGGCAGATCTGGAAAGACACTCTTGCTCTGTAATTCAGAGGTCTGAAAAAACCTGATAGCTGAACATTTCTTCTGCAGTCAAACATCTTTCCAACTGTGCTGCAAGTATCTTCCCTTGATGTAATCTACCTTTTAGCAATCACCTACGCAAATCAGAGAAATACCCGAAACACTACGGGCATAGAGTATCTTTCTTTTAACTGTTGGACCAATGAAATATTAGTAACACTGTTCAGCAAACTCTCATATGTAAATGTTGTGAGACGTTTTTCGTTTGTCTGCTTTGTTTCTGTCAGGGTGGGACGATGCTGGGTCCTCCAGACACCTTGGTAGAGCTGGGCGAGACGGAAGTATCTGAGGAGATCTTCATGGATTACCTCTCTTCCCTGGGAGAAAGCACATACAGGTTGAATAGCTGTTATCTTTCACGCAAATAAAAAAAAAGAATGACACAAGCAGTGCATGAAAGCTGTCATCTGATGCATAAACTCTCTTCTTGGTTCAGAGGTGACAGGTATCGTCTGTTTGAGCACAACTGCAACACCTTCACCAACGAGGTGGCTCAGTTCCTGACAGGCAGGTCCATCCCGTCCTACATCACTGACCTTCCATCGGAAATTCTCTCCACGTGAGTGAGAAGCTCAGTCTGTCAGCTGCCCACGACTTCAGTCAAGTCTGTGGTATTTGCCTGTTTCGAAATTAGTAATGCTAGCTTTACACTTAAAGCAGCAGCAGGTAGGATTGGAGCAAATCTGATTAAAAAAAGTTTTTTTTATAAAACGGTCACTATATATATAGCTGGTGCCTGCCGTCTCTGAGCAATCATTCGCAAACTCTGATCAAACGGTCAAACTAGGCAGCGCTGATCAAATATAAATCACTATTCTGTTACTGTAATGCCTATTTCTCTCCTCAAATCTTGTAGTGAACTGTTTAGCTGTAAAATGAGAAAGTTTGTGACCCGGCAGCCATGTTGAGATCAGTTGAAGAAATACCAAGCACCGCCCACCAGCCGGAGCAAACTTTCTCATTTTACAGTTAAACAGTACACTACAAGATGTTTCTGAGAACATTTGAGGAGAGAAATAGGCATTACAGTAACAGAATATTGATTCATATTTGATCAGCGATGCCGTGTTTGACCGTTTGATCAGAGTTTGCGAGGGATTTGACAGCTGCCTCCGTTGAATGAACAGCCAATGGGAACGCTCTCTGTTTGGAATGACCTGTGATTGGCCAAAGTCTCCCGTCACGAGCTAGAATTTTTAAAGCCTGAAAACAGAGCCATGATGAGGTGCAGAAGTCTAGTTTTCTCTCAGAACACTTGAATTACAATATGCTGAAAGGTTATTATGGAATTTTTGCCCAATGATGCCAAAAAATAGTCTGCCTACTGCCACTTTATAAGTAACAGCTAAAATGGTCATTATGCTTCTCTACCCTCAGGTACACTGAGATTTCTAATTACGTGTGACAAAATCATGAAACGTGTGGATTATTATGACGTGAACATTTATTCTGTGTGTCTGTGTCAATCTGCCTCTGAGAGAGGCAAACAGCGTTACCACAGTTTTGCTCTCGACGGCTCACGTTATCACAGTCTTAGAAAGCGGAGGGGTACTCAGTTGGTTGCAATCTAAAACCGCACCACTAGATGCCACCAAATCCTACACACTGCACCTTTAAGTGGAAAGACCTTATATAAAAATACTTGTTAATCCCACTGGAAAACAAAAGCAGAAACAGTCTATTAATTTGTATTATTACACAGCTGTGTTGAATACTCGATTGTGATTGGTCAATCACGGCGTTCTGCGGTCTGTAATTTCTTTATAACAGACCGTTGCTATGTATAGCGGACCGTTGCTATGTATAGCGGACCGTTGCTATGGGCGCAGTTCTGATGTCGGACTCTGGTGGACCATTTTTGTGTCAAAATATTGATTTCTTAAGTAAGTAGCCGTGTAATAAGCGGGATAATGTACAGCTAGCGGGTAATTGTTGTGAAAGAATCCCCTTCAGGGCGATGAGAGACCCCTTCGCTTCGCGTCGGGGTGCAGCATCACCCTGTTGGGGATTATTTCACAACAATGACAGGCTCGCTGTACATTATCCGTTACGTGACATATGAATAGGGTTTAAGTAAGTGCAGCCACTGTGTTATGATTCAATTTAAAATATCAACTCTCTTCCTTCCATCTCCAGACCGTTCGGCCAGATTCTGCGGCCCATTCTGGACTCTATCCACATCGCCCCTCCAGGAGGTAACGTCATTAACGGGGGAAGAAACGTGTAACCTGAAAGAGCAGCAGAGTCACAGAGTGCTCATCAGGTCACTTTTATTGTAGTCAGACAGTCAAACTAATTGTCCTTCTTTCTTCTTTCTTTCTGTAAATAAGTTACACTCTAGCATTGAAGTTAATGGCTATTTTGGAAGCTATAACTGCTAACTGACCAGTGAATCCTTAAAATTAATAATTTACATATAATTTCCTCCTTAAAATCTAGTTGGTTGATGCTAAATACTACTTAGGGGGAACTCACAGCCCTCTTCATGAAGTGTGAGGGTGTGTCTGGCATCAAATTCAATGTACTGATGTGTACTTACAAAACACAGATGGGATTTTGGGTTTACCAGCATATCCGGATATCAAAACCGTTACTTTCCAACACTAAAAGCTGACTTTGATGAATGTTGCCTTCTTATAAATAATGCTATGGAAAAACAGATGTCCAATTAAGCTTTTTCAGAAGTGAAATGTAATTTAAGTTTATTTAGATTTGGGGCACTGCAACATAATTTACCATTTACATTAGGGCTGTCACAATATCAGATTTTCACTACACGATTATCGTGGCCGAAAGAATTCAGCATAATGATATTATCACGATATCTATAGAAAATTAAAAAAAAGAAATAGCTATCCAGCCGGTTAGACTGTTATCAGGGCATTAAACAAGCGTTATCAGTGTTTATAAGCCTCATAGATGTGGGTGGGTCAGAAGGAGCCTGCTACACCCACTAGTAGGTTTTTCATCATCGATTCACATGGGTTATTACAGAAAAAAGGAATAAAAGAAGACAGCGACCTCTAGTGACCGTAATAATTATGACAGCAGTGAATACAGAAGTCAGGCGCTGTAGTATAGACAGTGTGAAACTCCATATGGGGTGGAAGTCGGGGGCACTTTCATCCAGGAGACCGTGTGAAACCAACAACGTGTTGTTTGTCTTTGTGTTCACAACCTTAAGTTTCACTTTCACTTTTCAAACATAGTTATTTTAAGCCAAAACACAATCTTTCTAATCCCCTAAACTTAACTAAGTGGTTTTGTTGCCTAAACCTAAACAAGCTGTTTTGCTTGTGTTCAAAACGTAACGTTTCATTCAGTTTGACAACGCGTTAGATGAAGGTGTAGCAGGGCCCTACTGTCCCACATCCATGAGGCTTATAACGACTGATAACGCACATTAAATAAGCTGGTATTTGTAGAATCGGGTGCAGCTGCAGCATCAGTCAAATTCATCTTTAGCTTTGTTTATTATGCATTTTGTCTCTTTTTTGGCAAATGAATTAAACTCAAAATACAAGTTTATGGAGGTAGAGAGAGAGTCTGTAACCTGTAACTGTATATATAAAATGATTTAAGATGCACTGGATTATTCACAGAATATTAATATTATATGTGTATTTTTAACACAATATCAATATTTAATTTTAAATATCACGGTAACCGTCAATACCGGTATATCCGGCTCCCCTAATTTACATTTTGCAAGAATTTATACTTTTACATTTCACTGTAGACATATTGCATTTTTTAATCCACTACATGTATCTGATGGCTGTAATTAAACCACCTACAACATTAAAATACCTCTTGCACATTAGTGCATTTTAGTACTTTAACTTTTGTACTAAGATACAAAATGCTCCTTTACTTTTATGTATGTTGGAACTTGTAGTTTTTTTTTTTCCATTTTGGTGTTGCAATGTTTTTTTAATATAGATTTTATTTCTTCAGTTTAGTTATTTAACGAGAAATTGTTTTTTTTTACATTATTACCTACATATCCGGTTTCCCACATGGTTTCTGCAGTGAGAATCATCTGCTGCTGACTACAATGGAATTAATCTGAGTGTACAATTTTAGATATATAGATATGTTTAATATATTCAATTCAATGAACGCAGGTTGATGGAAAATAAGAGCAAAAGGGTTGGAGAGTTGTTTTTTTTAATGTCAATCATATTTTATTTTGCACTTTTATGATTGTTTTTTTTGTTATTTGGTAGCCTGTAGTTAAATTCCCATCAGTGATCATTTTATACCTTTAATATTTGTCTTTACTGCTTCTGTTGAATTCAACTGTACATTATAGGGATGCACGATAAAGATTTGTTTCAACCGATAACCAATAATTACCTGCTTTTCATGGCTGACCAATAAGATAACCGATAATTTCACATTTTTGTATTTTCATAATCTTTAATCTCATAAACTTTAGTTTTCTATGCACACCTGAGGTGGATGACTTAATATTGACATCCCTATTGTTAACACAACAAAAACAAAGAACAGTTCCGACTCTGCAAATATTCATTAATGTTTTCTACTAAAGTATATCAAACATCTTCACACACATATTTTGGCTTTTATAGAGCATTTCGGCCAAGAACTCAAATTAAATATTTTGACATAATCTGTCAGATCAGACATATCAATGTATACTCAATACACGTGTAAATTGGCGGATCGCAAACCAACTTTAAACGTGCATACCGCCTCCTACCGTATCAAAATGTGTAGATAATAATAATAATAATAATAATAATACATTTTATTTAGTGGCGCCTTTCTGGACACCCAAGGACACCTTACAAGAATCAATTAAAACATAGGCAGATAAAACAATATAAAAACAACAGGACATGACAGAGACATAATTGTACAGACACATAGGATGGGTGATGATGAGTACTAGAGAGAGTAGGCCAGTTTAAACAGATGCTGCGCTTGTTAAGTAAATTAAGGCTATTTGGCTTTGCATTATCGGCAGATGATTTATTGGTTATATTTTCATTATAGGAATAATACATACTAATATAAATTTCCCATTATTGGCCGATAATTTATCGGTCCGATATATATCGTGCATCCCTAGTACATCATCATTCCATTTGTCACATCATTTGTGATATGCCATACAGCAGGTGATTGATGCCTAACCCACGCTGAAGTTATAATATTATAGGTGATATAAGTATATGTTGAGTGTATGTCTCTATAGCAGGACTGGGATCAGTTCATTGTAAATTCAGTTATTCAGGCAACGTTGATTACAAAGGTGCATTTTCCAGACAATCCTGGTTTAAAGGTTTTGAAAACAAAAACATTTTTCTTGGTAAGAATGTAAATGTTAAATCTTCTCTCTGATATAATTGAAAGTGAACTGCACAACAGCCCTGTTATATGACATAAGTTATGCCTCTTGGCCTGTGTTACCAGCTCCACAGGGAGATGCTGATCATAGCTACATTTTATTATACACTTTTTTGTTGCCATGTGGATAATTCTAAACAACTGCTCATCCATATATTTTTTTTATAGTAGATGTGACCATATGCAGGGCAGTGTCCTGTACTGTCAACTTAATAACCTGCTCGAGTCCTTTAACAGCCACCAGAGTGTGTTGGATATACGACACACCTCTGTGCCTTCATTTCCCTCTGCTTGGCTACAGTCACACTGTTGGTCATCATTTAACACATATGGTAACTCCCTGTGCAGTCTGCATTCAAATCTGCTAGTTAGTTTACTGTGTGAAGGTTAAGAAATCTTACACAAATGAGGTGAAAGGGGTTTGAAGCAGTAAGAAACCCTCAACTAAATTCTGTAGGAAACTGTAGGAAATTGTAGGAAATGTAAATATTCCAGATTAAACAACATCTGGATCCAGTAACACTCACAGCCTATAATCTAAGTGCATTATACACTGCACTCTGCCATCAGAAAAAAACACATAGCTGTCTTGTTTCAAAATAATGCATAGATGACATGCATTAGGGTCTGATTAAGACAGTGTTACACACATGAACCATATTGAACCTCATGAGCCTGAACAGAACGAAGGATCGAAGAAGCACAGAAAAACAAAAAATCTCAAAGAATGACTAAACCAGCATTAACTCTCTTTGTGTTCTCCTGCAATAAATAAACCTCACAAACATTTTAACTTCCAAGCAGTCACCATCACTTGATCATTTCTCTTGCGCACCCGCACATAAATATTTTGGTGTGCAAGCATTTCAAAACTGTATTTCAAAAACCTGATATTTGTAAGTACTTGGCTACTTTTAGGTTGATTCCTCTTTAAGAGGCTAGAAGGCTCAGGTGAATCTGTTATTTTTGCCTTCTGCTAATCAACTAAGTGACATGCTAACCAGACCACTGAAATGTATTACTGCACAAGTCATCCTTTGTTGCTTTGATTATGTGTTGTTGCTGGCTGCTACCTGTAATGTGAAATTGCAACAGATAGTGATGGATATTATTCCCTATTTAAGTGATCTAACTACAGTAGATATGTTTATGCATATTGTTTGTATTGTTTGTGTAATAGTTTTTTTTTTGTAAATCTACCTACACATAAAGCCATTGACTGCAAATTTGACAATCTTTGGTGTTATTTTTGACCATTTCTAATAGCTTCTGGCTGTTTTCAAAGTTTTTTAAAGGTGCAGTGTGTAGGATCTGGCGGCATCTAGTGGTGAGGTTGCAGATTGCAACCAAGTGAAACTTCTCCCATGTGCCAAGCGTGTAGGAGAATTATGGTGGCCGATGCGAAAACGTGAATGGCCCTATATAGAGAAAGTGTTTGGTTTTTCCGTTCCGGGCTACTGTAGAAACATGGCGGCCGTCTCTGTGAAGAGGACCCGCTCCCTATGTAGATATAAACGGCTCATTCTAAGCTAACGAAAACGCAGCGATTCTTATTTTCAAATGATTATTAGGGGTGTAACGATCCTTCAATCCGGATCGATGGATATCGAATCCAATATCATCAATGCAAAGTGAAAACATCGATACATATCATCATTTTTAAGATATGCCTTTATTTTGAAGTTCCCACGGCACATCTGTTTCACCATTTCTGTCCACCTGTCCAAGCATTCCTAAACATCCAAACAGTGCTAAGCTATGGTTATGCTATCCGCAACAAGGGCCGCACAGACATGAGCTGACGTGGAATCATGACAAGGAAACTTAGCGAGCGGTGCTAGCAGAGTAACATTAGCAATTGTGCGGTTGGCAGAGAGAGCGAGAGAGATAGAGAGATAGAGAGATAGAGAGAGAGAGAGAGAGAGAGAGAGAGAGAGAGACCCATATGCTGGATTCTGAGTGGTTCCTGTGAGTTCAGGCTTGAAGCCTTGTAAGACTCACTATTGCAACCACTGATAGGCTGATAGACTGTGTCTCTAGTGTCTATATAAGGCACACGGTCCATCACTACAGTAGAAACCAAACTGTAGGGATGTCTCAGTGAGACGTATCACATGCCTGGCATATATCAGCGGGTGATTTTAATGACAGAAAGCGGTCCTATAAGTAAACTTTTTTGGGAGGCCCGTGACGTCACATATGACGTCACGGAACATAAGCCCCGTCCAATAACTTGTATTACTGCTGACATCCCCTGTGACGTCATACATGACATCACAGAATTAAGAATCCCCATGTCACATTCTCGTTCTGGAATACAGTACTATATAAACTTCACTAAACCACAGTGGAGATAATCCTGTGTAATGCAGATTTCACAGTATAGTCAAGACCTTTTAATGTAACATTTAAATATATTCTGAAGGCCTATCTGTAAATTATAACATTTGATTGTAAATTGATTATACTGTAGTTCCGTCAGCTCATGTGAGGGAATGTCGCCACCGTCTGGTGGAGCTAGTAAATGCACCTCTTACTTACAGATTGTTTCTACAGATCTGCTGCGGTACCAATTGGACAAAATTCTGTAAACAAACAGGAGGGAAGTTGCAAATGTCACATGGCCCACAAATGCACAGGAAGCGATCGGCAAATGCGCAAATATCATTCCACGTGTAGAAATAGATGCACAAATGTGTAGATATCACTTTACATGTAAACCTTAAAATACGTATTTACAGAGTAAGTTATGTGTATTTGCATTATCACCCTGTATTTTTGTGAATGTGACTTTACACAACACAAATACAAAAATACATGTTTGTTGATAGTGAAATATTTGCAGATCATGGTACACATTTGTGGAATATCTAATTCATAAATAAACTTTACAACTAATAAAGTCCAATAAAAACTTCCATAATTACAGCCTTTGTTCTCCGTGCTGAGTATTGATTATAACGAGTGTTCTGTGTCGCCAATTTTTGAAAGCTCTGCCTGCATGAGGCTTCTTTCTGTGTGATATCTGGTACAGTCCATCAGAACATGATATCTGGATCAGTCCATCAGAACATGACTCACAGTCTCTGCCTCTCCAAAGATGCACTTTCCATCTGGGTGCTTACCAACCAGTTCCAGCCCATGATTTAGTCCACAGTGACCCATCCTCAGCCTGGTTATTACCGTACTATCCCTTCTGCCCATTCTTGTATATAATGTGCACCCCTGTATTCCTACATGAGCTGGGACCCATAAAGAGTGTGACAGTGAATAGTAGTAGGCACAGGAAGCTGTTGTAACTGGACTGCCCCAAATTTCACATATTGTATAAGAGTCCAGGCCTGAAGATATCTACACAACCTATATATCGATATCTATTGAGTCATAGTCATAGCGCCACTTACTGGCAACAGGAAGTCAGCCTTATGTTACAAAGATCATCTGATTTAAATGAAATTTACATTGTGTGGTCAAGACATGATATACAGCAACATGACGTTAAAAAAAAAAAAAGACTGTGAATTTGTGGTACTGTTTTGTGGAGTTAGACCGTTAAACTCTTTTTCGCCAGTTTTGTGTTCAGGATTTTTTGGGCAGGGTTGTGTCAAAGTATGGAGTACCAGGGTCACGAATGTCTTTGAGACTACGTACTATCTAAGTGCTTGCTTTTGTGTACCAGGACCACAAAAGCAAGCACTTTGTCCACGGCCCCGGGAAGCGGCGAGGTCCGGGCGGGGGGTGCCACCTTCGCCCTGAACCTTTCCAAGCCGACCTATACAATAAAAATGTCAAACACTCATTTCATTTAAGTAATAAAGTGGGAGGTTAACAAGACATCAAACAGCATATACTGTATAGTGTGTCAAATATTCATAACTATCATAAACTGTTTATATAAATAAAATGGAATATTAGAAATATTCTTTGTATGCAGGTTGTTTTTCATGCCATATGTACATATAGATCCTTGGGGGATAAGAATCCTATAATATGTCTACAAAAAGGACTTAATATCAAAGTCCTCATTTAAGCCGTGAGGGGACAAGGTGTTGATGGAGTAGATCCAATAAATCTTATTGTGATCATTCCATCTAGGCGGTATATATCAACTTGTTCAATGCCCAGGTCTCAAAGTGCTGATATTGGACCAGCCAATTAGAAATGAGCATGACAGCTGTTCTAATATTCCTCCTGCTTGCTAATAGCCTCCCTGCAGTTCTTTGAGCATCCACAAAGAGACAGTGTTGCTCTGTCTCTATAGCTCGAGATGCATGTTCAGGACGGAGATGGATTCTGATCAGAAGGTTGCAGTCTCAAAACCACCCAGGACTAACCATGAAATGTTTAGCCAAATATTTAATCTATATGGCTTCTGTATCCCTATATTCATAAATTGTTATCAAAACCCCAGTGAGCAAGGCACTTAACCAGCTAATTGCTCCATATGAGCACTAATCATCAGTAAGGAGCTGACGTTGTGCTGAGCAACCTTCAATTGTGTTGGTGTGTTTTGAAGGAAGTGAATGCTCAGCAAAACTGGGTCCTCTCTGGGAAAGGCAAAAGGTTAATCGGAAAAGGAAATGCACTGAAAATAAAAATGGAAAGTAATACTTTCATCTGGTTTTGATATTGATAAAAAACAAATTAAAGGGATAGTTCGGGTGTTTTGACGTGGTGTTGTATGAGGTACTTATCCATAGTCAGTGTGTATTACCTAAAGTAGATGACGGTCGGCGCACCTATTTTCTATTAGGAGGCTAAAATACGTTTTGCTGCCGGCCCCGTCCACAACAGCACATTGTTTTGGTTGTGTGCCGGTACTCGTGTCTGTTTCTTCAAGCTGGGGGCGCACCAACCGCCGTCTACTGTAGGTAATACATTGACTACGGATAAGTAACTCACACAATCCCACTTCAAAACACCCAAACTGTCCCTTTAACGAGTGACAAAGCTAAATGAGAGAGCATAATGGAAAGACATGTTGTCAATGTGGCCCTGAACAATACTTAAAAAGTGAATCATTGTTCAGTTATTTAATATTCACACAAATATACCAGATCTCGTCTACATCATTTTGTCAACTAAACTTTTCCAGATGGCGGATATCTCACTGTGCAGCAAAACTGTTGTGCAGACAGATGTGAAGCAGACTTGGTCCATGGCCTTTAGATCAGCACCCCTCCTAAGAGAGAGTGGATAATAAATGCAGACAGACCTAGCCTGTCCTTGCTCCCTGCGGCTGAGTAGCTGAATCAGCTCGGTTATGTAGCACAATTATGAGTGTCCATGTGACATTTGACAAACGTTAACCTTCTCTCTAACTACAAGGGTACTGTCAGGCTGGCCAAAGTTGTTAGCACCGCAGTACCTCTGTGACAAAACCCAGTGAGTCACACCAACCCTCCTGCTGGGGTGACAAATGCTTTCATGACACATAGGGGTGACTTGGCTTCTCTTCCTATAGGCTCTGCTTTAGCTGTGGCACAAAGCTCATTTTACTGGGCCTACTACTGATGCACAGTAAACCAGTTTGAAGCCCAGTGCCATACCAACACGTTCTCATCCCAACTCTCCCCTTGGCGTCACTTTATTTTTTGCATCAAAATCACTATAGGTACCCTTGTAGTCACTGTAGGTTTAGGCAACAAAACTACATGTTAGGGCTTAAAGGTCCCATATTATAATAAAGTGAGATTTTCCAGTTTTTTTTTTATTATAAAGCAGGCTTAAGTCCTATATAAATACTGTGAAAGTATCGAAACACTCAATCCACAGGGAAATACACACAGCCCGTATTCAGAAACTCTGCATTTGAAACAAGCTGTCAGGATTTCTGCCCATTTGTGATGTCACGAATATACAAGATTTAGACCATTGACACAATTTTAAACGTAAACATTCTAAATGTGTCCCAGTTTATTCCTGGTTGCAGTGTATGTGAATGTCATCAGCTGAGAGGAAGTAAACATGGACCCAAACTGTTGCCTAGCAACGCAATTCCGTTGAAATGCGCTAAAACGGAGCGTTTCAGACAGAGGGTGAATACAGGTATATTCAGGCAGACAGTATGAGGAAAATAAAGTTTTTTTTGTAACATTACAGCATGTAAACATGTTCTAGTAGACACGCAAAATATAAGTATGAACCTGAAAATGAGCACGATATGGGACCTTTAAAACTACTACGTTTGCAAAGTAAAAATGAAACTGAATATTGTGAACACGGGACATGAACGAACAGCTGAAAGTGAAACGTGAAAGGGAAAGTTAACACACTGGACACGAACAGCTGTCCTGGATGAAAGCCTTGAGTCTGTCTGCTGTTTGGTGCAGGTCAGGTAGCGTAGTGGGTTTATCAGAGCTTATTTGTTGAAAATGCTAGCAGTCAAATACTTACTCAAGTATGCTAACAATGACAATGCTAACATGCTGTTTAGCAGGTAATGTTTACCAATGCTACCTTCAAATGGAACTTGTGAGCTTGTGGTTACGACATGGGAAGTAGTGTATACGATATGCTTGTTGTTCAAGTGCTTAAGTTGTGAGAACACCGCTGCTAGTCAACGGCAATATTAACGTTACTGTCGGCGTCTAGAAGCCACAGAGGCTGACAATTTAGCAAGCTGGCAAGCGGGTAAGGTAATGCAGGAAATGCAAAGGTAGAATAACAGAGGAAAAAGATGAGGTTGTTGAGAATATCAACATTTTCCTCAGACGTACTGTTTTATGAAATTACGTAGAAAAACTCTGTATGACTAAACTTACACTTCCATGGCCTCCGCCATTTCTGACGTCAACAAACACGTCACAACTCGTAAATTCGGAGCTTTCAGAAAATTTCCACTCACAAGGTTGTGAATACCACAAGAGGGGGGAGGGCGTTCATATGGACTCTTCTCATGAACACGGTAAGCACGACCCAATTTTGAGGCAGCACAAGTTCAACATCTTAGTTTGGCGTGTTAGCATGCTAACATTTGCTAATTAGCACTAAACACAAATGACAGAATTAAACAAGTTTTGTGCCAATCAATCTAGTAGATTTTGAGATTGCAATCCATCCAAGAGTAGATGAAATATCAGTCTGGACCATACTGTATACAAGTGGACGGAGTCACCATGACCCACCCACCTCACCCATTGGTTTGTGGACTGCCGTTTTGAAGCCTCATGTTTGGCCTTTTGGTCGTCACCATCTTGGTTTCTGGCCGTCGCCATCTTGTTATTTGCAAACAGAAGTCACACTAGAGGGTGGAGCAAAGTACAACCGAGCGCTGAATAAGACATTTTTTAGGAGACCAAAAATGTTACAATTAACGTTAAATTATTAAAAGTTGTAAACTGAAAACACAAACTACTGACAGACCGGACAACGCCGTGGTAGCGACCTGTCACTAGGTAGCCACGCCCTAAAGCAATACCCTGCTTTATGGTCTAGTTGACTCTAAATGGGCCAATAATTTACTAAATGAACATCATGCTGTATTGAAGAAGACTTGAAACTAGCGATTGAGACCATAAACTCATGGTTACAATGTTTACTGAGGTAATAAATCAAGTGAGAAGTAGGGTCATTTTCACATAGACTTCTATACAATCAGACTTCTTTTTGCAACCAGAGGAGTCGCCCCCTGCTGGCTATTAGAAAGAATGCACGTTTAAGGCACTTCTGCATTGGCTTCACTTTTCAGACCCGGAGGTTGCCCACTGGTCTGGACCAAAGTGGTGAACCAACAGAACAACATTGCCATCCATAGAACTATACCACTGGCATGGCTAAAAATATTGGTTAAAGAGGATTTAAGTTGTCCCATTACACGGCTTTGTTGAATACTCGATTCTGATTAATCAATCACGGCGTTCTACGGTCTGTTATTTCTTTATAGCAGACCGTCGCTATGTATAACCGACCGTTGCTATGGACACAGTTCTGATGTCGGACTCTGGCGGACCGTTTTGCATCAAATTATTGATTTCTTAAGTAAGTAGGCGTGTAATAAGCGGGATAATGTACAGCTAGCGGGTCATTGTTGTGAAATAAACCCTGACAGGGCGATGCGGCACCTAATGTGAATGAGAAAAATAGTAAACAGCTTCAGTGATAGAGAAAATACTGAGTCAGTGGGTCAGAAGCTAATCACACTAACTAAATGTATTGTGGTGTTGTAAAAATGAATGTAAAAGTTGATTTAACAGCAGTAACAGGTTCTGATTTGTGTCTCTCGATACGTTACATAACAGTGTCCTCAAAGTGTGTGTGTATGGGTGTGTGTATGGGTGTGAGAGAAGGTGAGAGACAGAGAAAAGAGGGATGCTTTTAACAGGTAAGTGTTTAAAAGCTGCATTTTTGTGAGCTCTCCTGAAGGCTTTGCCGGGAGAACTACATCCCCACGGCTTAATGTTTCATTTAGCACTGATATGCATAATTAAGGGATTCATGTACCATTTTTGAAGGTTACCCTGCCACTTCGAGCATGGAATAATTAATGTTTGCGCTGCACAGTAGCAGAGTATCAGGTTCTTAGTTTTGGGTAACAGAAAATCTACAATTTGTCACATGTTTTCATGCATCTGGTGTTTTGCGGGAAGACATTCCGTAATCTCATTTACAAATCTGCACGCTTGAAAGAAACTATGCACTGTGAAAGCTCCTAAATGGCACAGCTTTGATTCTCAAATCTCTTTCGGGGCTCAGTCAAACCAAATTCAGGCGGCAGTGGAACAAACTTTGCTGATGCTCTAATAATCTGTTAAAATATATATTGCTCTCAATCACAGACACGTTTTTTGTGTTGTCATGGCAGTTGTCTCCACATTTAATTAAGTTCAGTCTCATAGGAGTCTGGCTAAATGTTGTAAGCCACATCAGTAAGTGTGATGATTATTCTTGTCCAGTCATGCCTGCTCCGACATCGTTGCATCTCTGCTGTAGGTGTCAGTTTGAATGACTGTCTATTTGTTACAGAAGCCTCTTTGAGCATGTACGAAAAAAGAGGATATCCTCCTTTGCACCCTTTAACTCTCCCTCTTCTCCTGCTCTTTTTCCCTTCTCTCTATCCCCCATCTCCCTCCTCCTCCATCTCCATCTCCATCCTCTTCAACCTCAACTCATCTGTTTATTCATTGTATCTTTGTCCTCACTCTACCTCTTCTGCAGCACACTTTCACCACAACCAAACATGCCCACCTTCTCTTTTTCTAATAATTTATCCCGTTTCACCTCAGATCTCCTCTCTCTCTGCTCATCTTCTCTCCTCTCATAAACCTATATCCTTCCTTTTCAGCCCCCCCTTTCTCAAAACCCTTAATTACCCAGGGAGTTTTTGCTTGGCTGCACCTCCTCCGCTTTCCAGGCCTCCTCTCATTTCTCTCCTCGCCTCCTCCTCTGACTTTCTTGACCTTGTTCCTTAACCCCCATCATTTTCCATCATCCATTTTGCTCTCTAGTTGTAATGGGCTTAGACTTTGCAGCTATTACAAAGTACTCCATTGAGGTTTTTTAACTTTAAAAAACGCACTCATGCAAAGTAAAAGCACGTAAACAACCAGAGTTTCTGCGCATCAGTTTTTTTTTTTTTTTGTTGCATGTTGCAAACACACTCAGCCAGATAATTCATTTCAGAGTTATGAATGAGTTGCTTTTACTCTGTTTTCATCACATGCAGAAACAGATTACTTTCTGGTTAAAACTTAAGGTGCTAAATGCGAGATTTGGAGCATTTCTATTGCTGCCGCAAAGCTCTCAACATGGTGACAGCTGAGCCGGCGGCTCGTAGCTGACGGTGCTAACGGCGCTAACAGTGAAAACCAGCCCAGTCTCATGGTCGTATCTAGAAGGTAGCCCGCAAATTGCGAAATCTGATCTGAGATCTGCAAAAACTCTTGCAAGACTCGCTGCCCGACGACCTATCCTAACCTTAGCTATTTGAGGTCAATGCCTAACCTTAAGTATTCAAGGTCAATGCCTAACCTTAACTATTCAAGGTCAATGCCTAACCTTAACCATTCAAGGTCAATGCCTAACCTTAACTATTCAAGGTCAATGCCTAACCTTAACCATTCGAGATCAATGCCTAACCTTCACTATTCAAGGTCAATGCCTAACCTTAACTATTCTAGGTCAATACCTAACCTTAACCATTCGAGGTCAATGCCTAACCGTAACTATTCGAGGTCAAAGCCTAACCTTAACCATTCAATGTCAATGCCTAACCTTAACAATCTTGCGAGAGTTTCCCCAGTTTGCTAGTTCCCTTCTTAGCCTCTACCCAGTTTCACAGCAAAGCGTGTAATAAACCCGCCTGTCCACCGAAAGAAAGCGTGTCAGTGTCACATTTTGTGTCACCGAGACTTGAATATTACACGCCTGCATGGCGGTGCAATGTTTTGTAGTGATGTTTGTCGTGTAGTGACAGAAGTCTAAGTTCAGTTCTAGTTATGCAGTATATAAATTGAGAAAGGTCACTTATGGTGGGTGAGTGGGGAGGTGGATGGACTTTCAAGCATAAAACCGGTGTATTGTTTTGCAAGTTACGTCAGTGACGTTTGACACGTTTTCCGTGCTGATGTTACATTGTTTCTGTATGTGTTGTACCTAGTTTACGTTTAGTTTTTCCCTTAACCTATTTAAGTGGTTTTGTTGCCTAATCCTAAATGAGTGGCTTTGTTGCCCCCTGCTGGTACTGCATGTTAATACAAGCATGTAATATTTACATCTCTGTGAGGCAAAACGTGACACGATTCTCTGGTTCCTTCAGACCACCTCTATCTCCTTCCTTTATTCCCTCCTTTAACTTGTCAGCTCCCTCCACAGGCAACCAGCTGGGAACGGCCAACCAGCTGGGCAGGTCACCGATTTGGAACCACTTGGGTCAGCAGCTGCTGCGTGCTCCTTGTCTGTGTCAAGCCAAGGCCAGGATAACTGCCGTGCCCTTGCATAAATACATAGATGCATAAATATATATAGAGAGACATCTGAACTATCCTCGAGACCTTCTGCCGCATCAGTCACCATTTGCAGCCGTTTCCTGGAATGCCCTTGGGTTGTCCCATCTGGACAATGTGTGTGTGTGCGCGCCGGTGAGTTCATGTGTATCTGCCTGCATGTGTGTGTGTGAAAGTGACAACTTATCTGTGCACCCATACTATTTGAAACTTTAAGTGGCCTCCACTTTTGATCATTGTAAGATCACTTAAAAGAATAGTTCGACATTTTGGGGAATACGATTCTTTACTTTAGTGCCGAGATGATAACATTGATACAACTCTCATACTTGTCTGTTCAATATGAAGCTTAAATTTGCAGCCGGTTAGCTTAGCTTAGCATAAAGAATGGAAAAAGAGGGAAACAGTTAGCCTGGCTCTGTCCAAAGGTAACTAATTCTACCTACCAGCTCCACTAAAGCTCACTTATTAGCCTAACATGTTGTATATCCCTTGTTTAATGTGTACAAAAACCAAAGCATAAAAACGACACATAGTGTTATGAATGCATAGACTGTATACAAGAAGTGGACGTAGTAACTGTGACGTCACCCATTGGCTTGTGCACTACCATTTTAAAGCCTCAAGTTCAGCATTTTCGCCGTCACCATCTTGTTTTTTTTGGAACCAGAAGTGACACGAGAGGGTGGAGCCAAATACAACCGAACGCTGAATGAGACATTTTTAGGCGACCAAAATGTTACAATTAACTTACAATTAACCATAAAGCATCCCCTGCTTTATGGTCTATTTGACTCTAAATGGGACCATAATTTAATAAATGAACATCATGCTGTATTGAAGAAGACTTGAAACTAGCGATTGAGACCATAAACTCATGTTTACAATGTTTACTGAGGTAATAAATCAAGTGAGAAGTAGGCTCATTTTCTCATAGACTTCTATACAATCAGACTTCTTTTTGCAACCAGAGGAGTCGCCCCCTGCTGGCTGTTAGAAAGAATGCAAGTGTAAGGCACCTCCACATTGGCTTCACTTCTCAGACCCGGAGGTTTCCGCCTGTATGAGGGCTTATATGCCTTATCCTGACTTATCCTGAAGTCCTGTTATCACTGTTAGGTTGCCAGGCAACCAGCAGAGACTTCAGGAAGTCACTTTTTCAGGCCAAAAAATAGTCTGGCACGTAACCCCCATAAGATCAAAACCAGATATAAGTACAGTATATAAGTAGATAGGTATATAAGTGTTAAGGATAAATTAGGCTAACGTGGTTATGCTCAGTGAAGCTAAACTGCTGACTTAATATTGAACGAGCAATCATATGAGAGTGGTATGGATCTTCCCATCTAACTATTGGCAAGAAAGCGAATAAGGTTATTTCCCGAAACATCAAACAATTCCTTTAACAGTTAACAGTTTCTACAAACTACATTCATACACTCATATGCACAGTCTTAAACACCAAAATCAAAAGCATAAGCCATTAGTCAATCTTGAAAATATCCTGTGTAGGTCAAACAATCCCAAATTATTGTAACCATGTAACCTTGTACACACAGGCGCAGTTTGCGTTGGTTCAGGTGGCTCACTGAACCCCCTAGAAATGCATCTATATTTTTTATAATAAGGTAGAGCTAATAATTTATGGTAAATTATATCTACCTTTCTGTGTCTTCGTATTGACAGAATAAGAAACCAACAAGATAAGAAGATAGATTTATGGTCTTTTTACTTACTTATAGCCTAACAACATCGGACGCTTTCTGTCCACACACCGTTAAATATGCACTTCTGTTACGCCATGTTTACAAACCACGTAGCTACCTATCAGCTGTGCGGTCAAGATCAGACTAGAGACGTCACCACTTAAAAGGTGGGTGAGTAGGACTTGCTATCTTTGGACGTTTGTGTTTTTTTCAGAAAACACAGGTTTTGTACTGCGATATTTCCTGGAAATGACAAACCAGCCAGAAACGTCTGACAAAAGTTCAGCTGAAAACGTCGTGCCGCGCAGCGCTTCGTCGCTTGCGGCCAGTTAGTTCATTCTAATAGAAATCAATGCAATCAAGCTGATTTTGTCGCTGACGCTTGCTCGCATCGCATTCTGTTTTTTAGGGTGTAATGTGTAATCTACACACATCCCAATACATTAGACCTCACTGCGTTGTACACATTACATTCCCTCTAGATTTTTTTTGTGAACCCCCAACCTTAAAGTTCAAACTGAGCCTATGCCTGTACAGGGAATACACACACACACACACACACACACACACAAACGCACACACACTAAAAAAAACTAAATCGATGTACGGTCGTATCCACTATAGAGCCAGTGTTACAGTTGAATCGGGGCTGAAAAACCCATTTTGTCCCTCATTAGGAGAAGTGTGTGGTCACAGAGCGGTGGTGTCTGAGTCTACGGGGACCTGATCTGGTGCCTGCGGACCTGTAAGGCGCAGAGGGGGGGAACGGAGGACAGAGAGGGAGAGTGATGAGGGATGGTGAGGGAAAAAGGAGGTTAAGAAAGAGAGAAAAGAGCAGGAGGTAAGAGAGGGTAACACTAATTATCTGATAGCTGAGGGTTGAAAGGTCCTTAATGGACACGTTGGCTGTTGCAACAATGAGACCTCCTTTTATAATTGATCACATGAAATGTCTTGCTATAGCCAACACACAGGGCCATCCTCTTACAAGCTACCGCACATTTTCAAAAAGGAATTCCTAGACGTCACATCGAGGCGGCTTCAGTCATGGCATAGCAGAGATTCAGACTGTGATATAGCTTCCTAAAATTAGAACACGACTGGAAGCTTTGAATTCATCAGTAGCAACAGAGCTGGTTTGTAATTTTGCATTACTCACATTTTCCACTTGATGGCACCAGCTCAGAACACATCCGACAGAAGAAATCTGCAGCTCTTATGATGGATATTTCACACGCTGGTGTTTGTCTGATAGGTATAATATGACCCAAGGATTTTTTTAAAATGTTGTTTGGGTTTTCTGAATATGAAGCCCACTGTAACAGCAGGTGTCTGTTTATTATAATGCTGGAGACCCAAAATGCCCTTAGACACATGAAGTGTATCACAATGTATATCCTTATTACATTATAATTTGGACCTTTAGTTTGTCAAATTTGAGAGGTAAACTGCACAAGCTGACTCATCTACAGCATGCACTGCAGACCACTGATGTGGAGGCTGTGAGACAAATCTCTTTGCACTCATGAAACCTGTAACTAGGAGGTGTCACTACAAATTTCAGACCATGTGAAAAAATGTGGCACTGGAGCATCCACTTCAATGCATCAGATAAGTGCACACCGGAGTGTTAGCTGTGAGAATGCTTTATTTGTTGGGAGTAGAGGCACACCGAAGGTGACCAACAAGTCCAGCGGAAAGAGATGTAAACGAGGAGGAAGCTGTTGGTGCCAGCTAATCACGTTTGTATAATTATTTACACTAAGTTCATTATTGTACAGTAAACACCTGTATAAACAAATAAATAGAGGGGGAAATGTGAAGGGAAAATCACTCATAAATAAATAAATACATAAATAAATACATACAATTTAATAATGAATAGATACATTTAAAAATAAATTAAAAATAAACAAATAAATGGGAGGGAAAGCAAAGGGAAAATCATGCATAAATAAATAAAAAAAATTTAATAATGAATAAATACATTAAATATTTACATTAAAATAATAATAATAATAATAATACATAAAAAAATAAAAAAATAAATAAATAAATTGAATAGAAGTGTGGATAGATAGTGAATTAATAAAAAGGTAAATAATTAAAGAAGCAAATTAAAACATAAATATCAATTAATGTCAAATTTTATCAATTAATTAATGCCAACATTTATTTTTAATATTATTTTTGGTACAATTAATGGCATATTTATTTACCTATCGAATAATTTTTATTTTTTATTTTGGCAGGTTCCGTCCTCCATACTGTAATTTAACACATCAGCCTTGCTATTAATGCATTGCTTGCAATGCATGCTACCTTCATCTCTGATGTAAGTGCACCTAGTGTGGCTTTCAGAAAAATAACAAATATATATTAGGATACAAAAGGCTGAATGTCATACTGTACATACATACTTTATATGTATGTCTAATGGCAGATATGCTTTTTCAGTGTTCAACTCTAACAGCTGCAGCGGGATGTTTTAAAATTGTTACATTTTATTCATAGTGACAATGTGATACAGGATGTTTCCTGATGCAGATGGGCAAAGAGAGCCACTGGTAGACTACCAGATCTCTGACAGGACGGAGCTACCAGAGGAAAAGAGTGGACAGATTCTGCCGGGGCATTTTAGAGAAAGACGAGAGGTTCGAGCCAGCTGGCAGTCCTCATGAAGGCAATTCTCCGCGTCCCGCAAATGTCTCCTCAGAGAAAACCTTTAGGATGGTTGAAAAAATGCCACTGAAAATAGAATGAGTATCCACAACGGCACCCTCTATTCTCTTTTGTCCTGCGAGATCAACTATAGAATCGCTGGCTACCAATACGCTACAACTCAGAGAGCTGCCAAGTCTGCTACCTGTAATTACAACAGTTTGTTGGGAGAGAGGCAACAGCATGAGCACATGTACACAAACAGTATGAGAAATAGCACACAAGTCTGTTTGTATTCTGATGGCTACTGCTAATTCACCCATTTTGGTAACAGCTATCAAAATACATTGTGTGGCCACAGTAAAGATATTTCTAGTGGCAATATATCTCTAATTCAAAATCAGGTCACAGAATTTGAGGGGTCGCAGGATACACTGTAACACAGAATAAAGAAACAGAGATGCAGCACCTCTGTTGTCAAAAATAGAGCACATTTACGTTCAGATCTTCCTTCCACATCTGCCACAAACATTTTTACGTACACATATAGTATGCACTGCGACTTCACATAATAGCTTTGTATGACAGTAACTGTGCTTGTCATCATGAAGAGAAAAAAAGCAGTGAATAAAAACATTTCATGCTGACTCTCTTTCATATCTGGCAGTTGTTGAACCATTATTAACAGCTCTTCCTCAGTTTGAGCTGTCTCAGTAACAATAAATATTTCTGTCATACCAAACTGTCAAAACTGTCGAACAATTACAGAAACACACTTCCAAACTTTCTATAGTGAAATTTTGACACAGTTACCAGTGGCTTTTTGTGTGTGTGGTTATTATTGGTGTGTATATCTTTTGTTAAATCAAACATTTACATCCTTGCACAAAGGATTTGGCATCTCCTCCTCAGCATGACACAAACCGGCGGCCCTCTAATTAACTCCCTTGTGTTGATGCTGGGACATCACTGCTCTGACAGTTTCTCTGGTTGAGATTCAATGGGAAACTACAACTTCAATATAACCTGGAGGACACTCTAGTGAGTATGATGCATTCGGATGACTACATTCATTACATAAACCCTAATAGCGATGCGCTGATCCAAGCGTAATGCCAATCCGACAGTCTGGATTGGTGCATCCCTAAACCCTAATACCCAACTACTTATTTCTGGCTTTAATATTAAAGTTCTTCTAACTATCTCCAGTCTAAAGATGTATGTATGTAGGTACGCACGGAGATGTACATTTTAAATGTTTTGAATCCGCCAATTCCATTACACTGTATACAGGACTCAAATATTTAAAGAGGTCTTATACATTCTTCAACACTCAAGGGTAAAGAAAACTCACACATTCTTCTGTAAGTCTATACTTGTGAGGACTCTCATTTACATACAGTAATGCAATCCCTAGCGTCTACCCTAACATCACAGCTAAATGTCTAACCTAGGGTGACCATATTCTCAAACCCCCAAATCGAGACCCTACATGTAGTCAAGTCAATTTTATTTGTATAGCCCAAAATCAAAAATCACAAATTTGCCTCAGGGGGCTTTACAATCTGTACAGGATACAACACTCTCTGTACTTTACAGTGTGACCCTCTCATCGGATAAGAAAAAACGTAACCAAAAAAAACCTTTTAACAGGGAAAAAATAAAAAAATGGAAGAAACCTCAGGAAGAGCAACAGAGGAGGGATCCCCTTCCAGGGTGGACAGATGTGCAATAGATGTCGTGTGTACAGAGTAACAACGTAATGAAAATACAACATAGACAATCCATATGACAAAAAATTAATACGTATAACGTGAACATATGTGAGAAGGTGGATCCAGGAGAATTTAAAGCAGCTTCCTCCTCACATGCTCTGATTACAACACACAGAGGGAGAGTGACTTCATTCTCTGCTCAGGTAAACATTACTCCTCTATATCTTTACAAAGTTAAAGTTGTTTGCTGCTATATTAATAACCTTTAACCTTAAAACCGAGTCCTAAAGCAACAGTTCCAGTTTGGGAAAAGAGTTACTGCTCCTGGCTAAGAAATAACCGTAAACTGTAAAACTGCAACTTGTTGTATTTACTCTGTTTTTTTTTACGGATTAAACAAAATTAGGGCTGTTAATCGTGATTAATCGCATGATTGTCCATAGTTGATCGCAAATTAATCGCACATTTTTTATCTATTCAAAAATGTACCTTAAAGGGAGATTTGTCAAGTATTTAAAACTCTTATCAACATGGGAGTGGGCAAATATGTTTGCTTTATGCAAATGAATGTATATATTTATTATTGGAAATCAATTAACAGCACAAAACAATGATAAATATTGTCCAGAAGCCCTCACAGGTACTGCATTTAGCATAAAAAAATATGCTCAAATCATAACATGGCAAACTGCAGCCCAACAGGCAACAACAGCTGTCAGTGTGTCAGTGTGCTGACTTGACTTGACTTCCTCAAAACTGCATGTGATTATCATAAAGTGGGCATGTCTGTAAAGGGGAGACTCGTGGGTACCCATAGAATCCATTTTCATTCACATATCTTGAGGTCAGAGGTCAAGGTAACCCTTTGAAAATGGCCATGCCAGTTTTTTCAGAGGTCCCTGAGACGGGACATCATTGTGATAAAGACACTACCAGCAAGACCAACTGAGACAACGGTTATAGGGTGATCACTGAATAGACACTCTCTCTCTCACACACACATGCAAACAGACACACACACACACACACACACACACACACACACACACACACACACAGACTTACAAGTAGGTCGAGTTAGGACCAAAGGTAATGACTTGCATGAGCAGGTGGGCAGTGGAGCGTTGTGGAGTCTGCCCATCGGAGAGACGAGGGCACGACACGCAACAGCATCCTGACAGACACGGTTTCACCAGGTCAGCAGAGAACTAAAAGAAGGGCTGCTGTAAACCTGGCTCAGCCTGAAGTCAAGGTGAGACGCTGATAAGTTGCTGATAACTTGTGCATAAAGTGCAGTATTTGACTGCCCTAGCACGTTGTGTTTTTCAACCTTTGAGAAGTGATTATAGGAGTTACTTTGGATGTCAAGCTGAAAAGGTTAAAGACTCTGTGGAACAAAACCTGGAGCAATACCTCAAAGAGACAGAGGAGAGAAGGTAGAGGAGACAAATGATGAGGAAGACGGGCGTCACACATGGGGACAATGACAGACAACTGCTTCCACAAAGCAGTGGAAAGTAATTAGAAGTACATGAATAAAAAGCAAGTTTAAAAAGAAAAATGCATTCAGAGATTGACACATGTGATAACGGATCTCCACATGACAAGAAATAGAGAGCAAAAGGCAGGAAATAGTGAACAGACAAGTTATAATGTCAAACAGCTTTTGTGAACATCTGTCCCCTTTGGATAGTTAACATTCTTTTGAGTGCTGAATTCCTTTTAAGTAAAGTGAGGATATTTCCCCTCCAAAAGTATGGCTACATTGGGAAAGTTACAAAAGTTAGAGTCTTAACTGTTGCCTAAAATATTTTTCTTCCCGAGCAAGACACAATCTTCCTGCCACAGTAAACCGCACGATCATTTATCCAAAGGATATCTTTGGAAAGAGTCTCAAAAAGACTTCCAGCAGTCAGGAATGAGTGATGATCTCCCAACCATTCTGAGACAAATCACATCTGATCCTTCTGGAGACATTTTTCTTCACTTATGAAGAATATATTTCCTCACTCCCAAAATTATAACACTTTTTTTTTAAACTGAAAACACAAAACATTTTTTTATGCAACCAAAATAGAGTTTCTTGCACCTCAATCTGCAAAATTCTGATAATTGACCCTTTGCTAAACCCAGTTTACAATGATAACAGTGGTAAATTGTTCCACTCAAAGTTTGTAAAAAAATGTTTTAAACAATAGCTGTGTTTCCATTCAATTGTCAAGCGAATTTTAAGCAAACTTTTGAAATGCAAAAAAAGAAATGCGAATTAGGTGTATTTCCATCAACTGGTTTAGAGCGAATAAACTATAGGCTACAGCGTAGTTTCGTCAGAGGTTGGCGCTATAGGCTACGTGGGGACTGTCCATTATTCCGAAACCCCAATAGTCCGAAAAATTTCTCTGACTATAAATCAGAAATTGTTTGTCCAATCATTACAAAACTCACAGGATATGTTTCATAACAATGTTTAACCACATTGTTAAAACTATGTGTGTAAAACTATTTTGAACTTGCTCAATAGGGGGCGCCACCTGTTCCAAACATGTGCATGGGCCTGGCCAAATTTGGCCATAAATCAATGACAATTTTTCCAAACATCCCCAAACTTGGTGGATATCTTTAAGCTGTTGAAACATGTCACCATAATGTTTTTGAAATTGACCAATATGGGGGGTGACTGCATTGCACAACAAGTGCGTGCGTGGGCCTGGCCCAAATTGTGCTATAAATCAATGATTCAATCATCACAAAACAAAAAATATATTTATGTTGAACTAAGTTTTGTAAAATTATCTTAAAATTTGCCAATAGGGTGTGCCACAAAGTTAATCAAAATGGTCAATTCAGATAGCTAAAGATTTTTAAAAAAAAATGTACGTAAAATCATTCAAACTGTGGTGCGGTTGCTCATGGTGGATAAAATTAGCAGCTGGGTCTATAGAAAGTTTGGATGTTTTCTCAGATGTGAGCAGAGAGCCGGAGAGCTCCAGGGAGCTGAGCCCGGCGCTGTATAGTTGACTTTACTGATGAGCTGAAACAAGTAGCCCTGAACAACTAAGTGACAGCGCAGCGAACAAAAGATATGAAGGCACACAGAGAAAAAAACTAAAAAACAGAGCTGAGTCAAGAGAATAAGAGGAAGGGGACACAAACAGAATTAGATAGAGACACACAAAGAAACTGACCTGAGGGGAGGGATACATAAATACATACATAAATAAATAAACACAGCCACATATTCAAACCTTTATGCTCTTAACTATCTCCATCTGTCTGTATTTATGCTTTTCACACATTTTTTGGGGCGTGCTTTTCATTATTTCACATTTCTTTGTCATTTTGCTGCATCTCCTGTTGCTATTTGTCACACCTTCATGAGGCCTTGCTTTGCCACCTTTTCCATATTTCATACATTTCTGATTAACCGTGTTGAAACTTATACTTGCATGTATTTCATATACACAAATTAGCTCCACTCTTAGTTTCACAATCTTTTTCTTCGCTGTAGCTTTTTTTGCTACTCGCTTCTGCAATGTGGCATTTTTCCCCAACCGAGATCATGAAAGATTGATCTCATCGCAGAGAGACAGAGGGGCGGGAAAGGAAAAAGAGAATTGGATAGCAGGGAGTATACAGGGCACTGAGCTGCAGTATCTCTCACTTTGTATTCTGCTGCTGTCAAGTGTTGTTGCTTTAATTGGAGCCAAACTCAGCTCAACACAGCAGTCAGATCCTCTCAACCTGACCCCAAAACAACACATACTCACCCTACACACACACACACACACACACACACACACACACACACACACAAACACACCGGGATACAGAGGCACACAGCGGTAGACATGGGCAGTTGAAAAACAGAGAATTGCAATGAGAATCAGGTTAACATTAATAGATACTGTAATACAAGTTAAATAACTCTTCAGTGGACTACAGTATGGAAATTTTGGGTAACACTTCATTTTACAGGTCCGCAAATTTCATGGTAATTCTGTGATAATTAGCAAGTAACCTATTTGAAATTTCTTTGGAATTACTGCCAGATTACCCCAATATTTACCTCAAAATGTATAGAAAATTACCTGATTATAAGCGTGATTTAATAATGATATGCTAAAATAGCATATGATGGTTAAAATACGGCCCTTAGGCTTGAGAAGCGGCGGTGCGCTGCTCTTCATCGGAGGTGGAAAACCAAAACTAATAGAAGACACTTCTGATCAGACACAAATCTCACTATTATGTGACTTATTGTCTACACAAATGTAACCTGGTAGCTAATGTCATGATTCAGGGAGTTTTTTTTAAAGAAATTTCAAAGAAGTTATTTGTTAATTATCATCTATTTATCAGCAGACATGGAAATAAAGCATATCAAATTAACTTTGTATTATTTTCCTGGAAATATATGAAATAAATTGCCAGCTATTTGTTACTGCTTATTGGGAAATAGTGGAATATAATTATTAAATAATGTTTATAATAGATATAAAATAATAATAATAAAAGTCCAGAGTCAAGTCCCAAGTCAAGACAGCCAAACAATGTAATTTTTGATCAGTTTTGAGGTAAATATTGGGGTAACTTGGCAGTAATTCCAAGGAAATTTCAAATAGGTTACTTGCTAATTATCACCTAATTACCATGAAATCTGCGGACCTGTAAAATGAAGTGTTACCCAATTTTGTTTTGAGACCTTTATGAGATACCAGCTGACAAGACAGTGGCTATATTTCATGGGAGTAAATCATTACCTCCACTCCTCCTCTACTACTGTAAATCTCCATGGTTTTAGCAGCAGCACTGATAATGATAATCTAAAATTAACCATGTTATTTTCTAGTTTTCAACACTGGAGTGCTAAAGTGCCAGAATATTCTGCATGATTACAATCTTTAATCCCTCCGCTATACGAGAGGGGATGGGATTCATTTAGCCTCTAAAACAATGTTGATTACGTGCTCGAGTGCCTCGGCATTATTGTTTCTATTTCAGCAATCACAAAGACACTTCGATTTAAACTCCAGTGAATGGGATCAAATTGTTCATTGTGGCACAGAAGGAGAGGCAGGCCGACTAGCTGCGAAGCGGAGTGTAATAAATTAATTCAGCTGCTCACAGGTGCCAAATGTATTGCCAAGTGTGGCTGATTAAAAGGTGGGACCTGCATGAGGAATCAGAACAATGGAGCTCTGTAAAACTTAATGTAAATCTAATGTGATGTTAAATAAAAGAGACACTTTGAATGGAAAACGTGTGGAAGAAATGTGAAAGTTGGTGTCTTACGGGCACATGCGTGCCTACAGAAATTGAACTCTTAATTAGAGTTCTGTAATCTTCCCATGTTCAACTATCATTTGGTTGAGATGTGCAATGCTTTCCAAGTTATTATCTATTCAGCTAAGGTAAAGCTGTGTATCCCCCATCTAAGTTACTGATTTCTTACATTTCTCACAGTGTTTGCCTTGTGCCAACTCAGTGGAACCAGCAGAAGTGAAACATTTTCCAGGTGACAAAAAATGAGAGTGAAGAAAACTGAAGAAAACAATGCAATATGATTGTTGAAGGTTCAGCTTTTGATTGTGAGAGGTAGACACCAACGGCAGGTGTGTTCACAGTTACTGAGAGCTGAATTGTTTTCTGAAAAGAAAAAGACAACGCCACAAATGCAAGATGCATTGTGTCAATAGGCCCTTTTCACAGCAGCCATTTGGACATGTCATTGCAGGGTAAACACAGGAATAATTTATAACATTTCATTTATCTGCTGGTTTACATCCCTTTGCCAAAAAGACAAGAAACAACTGCAAGGTGTTGTTAACCTCGGCTCTAAAATATTGGCAAAAATCCATTGTACAGCTAAAAACTGAGCAAGTCCTGAACAACCCCACACATGTCCTCTATGACTTTAAATTGCTGCCATCAGAAATGCGTTTTAGATTGCCTGTATGTAAATCTAATAGAAGGAAGAAAAACCAGGAAGGCAGTCAAAACAGGCAAACCTATATCCAAAGGGGTTAGGCATGGCATAAGGATCATCAGTCCGTGGATTGCCATGAAGCAACAAGACAATCTGGTAACTGACTGGGTGAAGTATAGTGCAGGGCTGATGAGGGAAAGTGGGAACAGATGAGCAGGGTGGCGGTGTGGACAGGTAGAGAATGGCAATGATGGAGCTGTAGGGAGGGAGAGAGAGGCATAATGTGACAGTTGAATTCTGCACAACGAAAAGACAAGGTCGGCAAAGTACTATATTGTGTATGGTAATGATAGGCAGCAGCTGAACAAATAATCTTTCCTCATCTTTTAGCCTAAAGCTAGGGGTGTAACGATACGTTTTTACAACGATACGTAACACTTTCCATGGTCCCGGTACGATTCAAGGACGATATTTGGCTCATCTAGAGCGATACGATACAATGCAATTCAATGATTTGAAATCGATACAGTAACTTTTTTTTTTTGCCAAAAATTCAATCAGTGTGACTGTGAAATAAATAGCCGATACTGGACAGTGCAGGTCAGAATTTCTCAAAGTGTTTCTTGTAAGGGGAATCAGGGATAAATTAATTATGGATACAAACAAGTAAACAACAATTAATGGCAAGTACATGCACCTTTGATTTGAAAATAATAAAAAGTGCAACTTCAGGACCCGCTGCTTCAGTTGGCAAGATACAAGGCAGTGCAATATTTAACGAAAAATAAAGTAAACCAACTTCTATTCAAGTTAAATGAACAGTAATTTAACCTGCTGTTTCTGTCCTCATTTTCAATATAAACGGTAGAGCAATAATACAGAGATCAACCGCTTATAGTGATCAAAAAGCTTGGGACAGAATCATTCCTATACAAACGCTGTTTAAATAATTTGTTGTATTATTTAGGGTCTTTTCATACATGAAAACATATGGAGAAACATTTTAAAACTATGTTAGACTAACGTTAGTTGATTTTTGTGTTTGTTTTTTTACTTTCTTTACTAATAAAAGTGCTAAAAAATACATCCATATAACGTTTGTCGTGCCTAAATACAAGATGCAAATTCTTAATATTGATAGAATAGATTATTTACCTTGCAAATCAATTTTAGATCGATATACGTCCCCCGTGAAGGACGACTTGCCGAGTACCTATCGATGTAGTTGGATCGTAGGAATATAAATCGATACATCGATGTAGTAGATGAATCGTTACACCCCTACCTAAAGCCAATTAATTTTCACTTTGAGTACAACTAGAATTAGGAGGCCTCAGCAAACATAGCTCAACCCAACAGTCAGCCTGAAAGGACATCTAATCAGCCAGAGTAATCGAAGACATCTGTGGGTGTGCGGGGCCTTGAGTGTTTTTCCAATAATGTTGGTCTGAACTTGACATGTTATGGATTTGAACATCCGATCGTTCTGTACATACCCCGTTTTTTTTTTTTTGATACCATGTACCATTTGTTCCGACAATTGTTTAGCTCTTTACTATAAAAGAGCTGCTTGACTGAATCCCAATAGGAGACGGGTTAGTTATTGTGGAGACGGAACATAAAAGCTTCACATGAAGCAGATTAATGGTGGCAATTGAGTGGAAAAATTGCAGCTCCTGCAATGGTGAGAAACTGTAGCGGTGCAGAGGTAGATTAGTTCAACGCGACACTGAGAGAGTAGTGATAATAATAATAAATAATATATTCGATTTATATAGCGCTTTTAATGATCTCAAAGACGCTTAACATATTCGGGGGGAAAACGGTGTGAGACAGACAGGAGACGAACGACAAAAACAGGCGACATACACAGGCACAATCACATACATACACACGGACTGATGGGTAGGGGGAGTGAGGGGGCTACGGGTAAGCAGATGAGAAGAGATGTGTTTTGAGGCGGGACTGGAATATGGTGAGGGAATCGGAGTCTCTGATGAGTTTGGGGAGTGACAGGATTCAATCATAATCACTGAGTGATTGCCCACTAATGATTTGTGCTGCATTTAGTAGCTCTGTGGGTTAGACCAAAATAAGAGCGTTGTATGTTTGTTCACACTGAAAAAGAGAAAACGTAGGATAAATTCAGCCAATTTGAGCTAATGTTTCCATTTCCAGTTTTCCGTCTGTGTGAACTTTAATCACCTGTGAGGCTGTTGAGGCATCTGCAGTTAAGCAACGATGCCATTACATTCACAAAAAAAACGGAGCTCATTCTACTTATTTCTTATTCTTTTAATTACTTTAGATGGAGAAGATAGTCTATTCAGGTAATTACACAAATGCAAGATTTTTAATTTCACCCCAGTGCCTTTGAGGTTGTAAGATTTTCTTTCTCCTTAAGGCAACTGTTGATTGGAGAATTCAGTAATCTGAACAAAGCAGGTGGCAACCTCCGGGTCTGAGTAGTGAAGCCAATGCTGAAGTGCCTTAAACTTGCATTCTTTCTAATAGCCAGCAGGGGGCGACTCCTCTGGTTGCAAAAAGAAGTCTGATTGTATAGAAGTCTATGAGAAAATGAGCCTACTTCTCACTTGATTTATTACCTCAGTAAACATTGTAAACATGAGTTTATGGTCTCAATCGCTATTTTCAAGTCTTCTTCAATACAGCATGATGTTCATTTAGTAAATCATGGTCCCATTTAGAGTCAAATAGACCATAAAGCAGGGTATGCTTTAGGACGTGGCTACCTTGTGATTGACAGGTCGCTACCACTGCGTTGTCCTGTCTGGGAGTTGTCCGTGTTTTTGTCTTACAACTTTAACCATTTCACAGTGTGTTTTCAGTTCATGAAAATTAATTGTAACATTTTGTTCACCTAAAAATGTCTTATTCAGTGTTCGGATGTACTCCACCCTCTCGTGTCACTTCTGGTTGCAAAAAACCAAGATGGCGACGGCCAAAATGCCAAACTCAAGGTTACAAAGCAGCAGTCCATAACAAGGGCTACAATTCAGCCAAAGATTTGCTTGTCCAGTTCAGGAACAACTCTTCACTGATAAAAGACAGTCTACACCCATGCTCTCCAGTGGCTCTGTGACGTTGTATACTTAGGGACACCAATGCTTTTAATGCTAACTTTAGCATGCTAACGTGCTCACAATGACAATGCTAAAATGCTGCTGTTTAGCAGGACTAATGTCAATCAATTGCTATGAATGTTAGTAGTTTTGCAGGTATTTGTCATGGGCAACAGGGATAGGACCCATCCATCCATTATCTGTACAGGTCGCCAGACTATCACAGGGCTGACACATAGAGACAGACAACCATTCATGCTCACATTCACACCTACGGGCAATTTAGAGTCAACAATTGACCTAACCTGCATGTCTTTGGACTGAGGGAGGAAACCGGAGAACCCGGAGAAAAACCCACGCTAACACGGGGAGAACATGCAAACTCCACAAAGAAGGGCCCCAAGCCGGATTTCGAACCTGCGGTCCTCTTACTGTGAGGCGACAGTGCTAACCACAACATCCGTAAAGGATGTGAAGGAAGATGGTGCAGCAGGAGCAGAAGATGTGGTAAGAAACGCTCCCAGCAGACACTCACTGATTAATCGTGGTAGATTTCAGGTCAGAGGGACTACTGACAGACAGTTTGGCCTGCTACCTGATGACTGACTGGTTTACTCACTGGGAGTGGTGCTACTTTACTTCCAAAGAGTTAATTTAAAAGAGCACACACAAACACACACTACATTTAATTTTCAGCTTTGCACAACCCCCCCTACTCTGTATCCGCGATAAGACCTCCATCATTACACACACACACACACACACACACACACACACACGATCAAGCCAGAGTAATTATGGATGTGTCCAATCACCATGAATTTCCTTAAGTTTAATTAATTTTGTGCAGTAGGTCTTGGCTCTATCTATCCATCAGGTTTTATGTGCTGTCTGCCGCCCACCTCTCCATCTCCCATCATTTCCCCTTTAAAGCAGATGTATTGATCGGGGCTTGTCGTCGTTTTATGAAGTAGTCCGGAGTGCTTTTCTCTATTTTTCTTTCCTTTATATCCCTGTGGTTCTGGCGCTGAAAGCAAGTGCAATTTGATTTGTCACTGCGGTAATAAAAACGGCGGTCCCTTGACATAAACTGTAAAATTTGGCCTTAAATAACATTTGTTTTTTTGACAGAGAGCTAGTAAAGATATTAAGCATTTAAGAATCTGATAATTTACTTATTTTTTATTTATTTCTTTACTTCTGATAAATGAGGTCAACAAAAGGCGTTGAGTAATGATCTATGGACAGTAGAGGTATTTTTAATTTCCTCTGTTATACTGGCTGTGACAATCGAGGCAGGGTGTGCTGTTATAGAGGGAAAGGGCGGAGAATTAGTGGCACAAACCGGTAGATTTCCCGCCAGATTAGAGGGGGAGGGACTGAGAGTGAGATTCAGATAGATGGATGGAGTAGGGGAGTGCTCTTCCTCAGGAGGCCTGCAGTTTAATTGAGTTTATGAAGCAGTGGACGGAGCAGATTGATGGGGGATATCCATCTAATAGCACCATGATGTCTGTGGACTCTCTTCTTTCTCGCTCTGCATCTTTCACCTGATCCTTTTCTCCCTTTTTCCCCTTATTCTTCCTCTATTCATCTCACTTACTGTCCCGCTTCTCTCCGTCTCCCTCCTTCCTTCTTTCTTTGTGTTTTTCACCTCGTTTCAAGATCCCTCTTTCTTCTGCCCTCCCTCCACTCTCGCACACTCTTTCGTACTGTATTGCCAGATCCCTCACATCCATCCCCACTTTTACAGTCTCCACCATCTCCATTTATTCCTCATTTTCCTTAATCATCTCCTCATTTTCATCTTTACCCCTCTCTTCTTATGACACACCTCCATCTCTGCTTCTGCCTGTATCGTCAGAACCGCTCTCTGCCTCTTACTTTCTTCCTCTCCATTTCACACACATTCACATAGATTGAAATATATACACAGAAATTCAAGAGCTGACATGTTCTAATATGAAAACACCAATACATATCAGATTGCAATGCATAGGTTATACTGTATATAACCGTTGTTTCAACATCGTTTAAATGACTATATTTCATCATTGCAATATTATTTAATAACCTTGATTCTGGATCAGAGCTATTAAATTATATTATAGTATGTAATGTATAGTATTATTATTAGGGCTGTCAATCGATTAAAATATTAAATCGCGATTAATCGCATGATTGCCCATGATTAATCCCAAATTAATTGCACATTTTGTATCTGTTCAAAATATACCTTAAAGGGAGATTTGTCAAGTACTTATACACTAAAGAAAACATAGTTATTAATATTATATTCCATTTCTGCCAATAGATCCCCCTAAATGTTACACACTGGTCCTTAAAGTAAAGTACAGGCACCTTGAATTTTTACTTAAAGGTGCAGTGTGTAGGATCTGGCGGCATCTAGCAGTGAGGTTGCAGATTGCAACCAACTGAATCTTCTCCCGTGTGCCAAGCGTGTAGGAGAACTATGGTGGCTGACGCGAAAACGCAAATGTCCCTATCTAGAGCCAGTGTTTGGTTTGTCCGTTCTGGGCTACTGTAGAAACATGGCGGTGCAACATGGCGGCCGGCTCCGTGAAGAGGACCCGCTCCCTATGTAGATATAAACGGCTCGTTCTAAGGTCACGAAAACCCACCGATTCTTATTTTCAGGTGATTTATACACAAAAGAAAACATACTTATTAATATTATATTCCATTTCTGCCAATAGATCCCCCTAAACGTTACACACTGTTTCTTCAAGTAAAGTACAGGCACCTCAAATTTGTACTTAAAGGAGCAGTGTGTAGTAAATGTACTTTGTTACATCCCACCACTGATACTGTGTAAATATACTGGACCAGAATAAGTAATGCTACATATTACAGCCTGCATACCCAATACTTTTTTTTGTAAGTACCTTAAAATACGTGTGAAGAGGGGCCTTACACTTACACTGAAATATGGACGTCTTCGAACACATTTTCAATGCTTTGTCGTGAAAATTCACTAATAAATAATGTTCATTACCTCAGCTGGAATTCCTCATGCATGCTTAGACAAACACAGTTTCACCCCCTTTTTCCCCTGTCTCCGTATAGGTACCTATAGGTATTTTCTTTATACACGGTATATAACTATACTGTAATTTGCAGGCTGTAATTAAAATAGGCTACACAATTACACGGCCATGCCATGAAACAACACACACACACACACACACACACACACAGACACACACACACTTGAACCTGTTTTGTCAGCCTGTTACACTCCCGACTGTGTGTTGACAGCTGGCTGCAGACAGAGAAATGACCAGATTGATGAAGCTGTTGCTGGCCAGGCCTGCAGAGTTGCAGATTCGTATGTGTGTGTGTGTGTGTGTGTGAGTGTGGCTGGCTGGGCTGTGTGTGTGCTTGTATGAGAGGGAATTTATTGATTGAAGATTAGAGTGCAAGAAAGAAAGACAGAGATGTCTTTGGGATGCAGAGCAATGTGAAAGAAATGACATGCTAATGAATGCATATGAATAAAAGAGCAGAGAGTGAATATGTGAATGTTAGTGAGCACCAGCGTGTCTTTCTTTTACATGTACACATGAATATAACGGTCTCCATCTGTCCCTGATGATATCCACTGTCACGCTGTTACCCCTGTGATTATAATAATACACACGCCTTAAAGCAGCAGTAGGTGAGATTGGAGCAAATATGATTTAAAAAAGTTATTTTTAGAAAACGGTCACTATAATCTGACAGTAGTGCATGAGACAGGTAATTTGAAAAAAATCCTGTGCCTCTGGTGTCCTCCGGTCCTCTTAATGGCATCTGCAAAATTTCACAGACCGGAAGAAAACAACCAATCAGAGCCGAGCTGGAGCCTTGCCGTCTAAGCAGCTGTCAATCACTCGCGAACTCCGATCAAACGGTCAAACTAGGCAGCGCTGATCAAATATGAATCAATATTCTACTGGCACAGGTTACCATGGTTACACGTCTCCAACCGGCAAGGAGGCTCTCAGAAAGTGACGACGCAAATTACTGCTCAGTGCGTCCTGAAAAGATACATACTACTGTTTATTCACACAATAGTATGTTGAACAATAGTACACATGTTGGGTATGTATAGTGCATAGTATGCTATTTCGGACGAAGCCGGCATGTTAGTACGGAATTTGGGACGCAGCCTTAGTTTAGCCTGTTAGCATGCTAACATTTGCTAATTAGAAACGTACAGATGAAGCTGATGGGAATGTGAAAAACCAAAGTATTGGACTAATTGGAAATTTGACCAGATGGTGGCGCTAGATGAAAAGTCAGGAGATCGCCAAAGTTATTACAAGGCTTGAATGTGTGTAGCGAATTTCGTGGTAATCCATTCAACAGTTGTTGAGACGTTACACTCAAAACCACAAATGTCAACCTCATGGTGGCGCTAGAGGAAAGATCACGGACGATCGATACTGTGGGGACCATGAATGACTGTGCCAAATTTCACGGCATTCCATCCAAATCCAATAAGTTGTTAAGATATTTCAGTCTGGACCAAATTCAGTCAGGACATTGTCATCTCTAGAGCCGCTAGCTTGGCTAAAAAATAAAAAGTAGGCTAAAGGTCTGAGTGTGTAATGGCTCTGTGGACTGGCATCTGGTTGGAAATGAAAACCAGTGAAACCCGCATGCTTTTGGCCCTCCATGTCACTTAGCCCATCAAACCACCAGGCTAAGCACTTCCTCAGCTCTCCATGGCCCCGTTTCCAGCTGCGAACTTTCCAGTCAACCACAGCATTAGCTGGATTAACCTCCAGGCTTACTCTGGTTGTCTGCCTCTCTCCTGCAGCATCAGACTTAAAGCTGTCCGTTGGTTCTCCCTGCCTTTCCCCGTCTAGCTCTCTCTCTCTCTCCACAGCTTATGTTAAATTCTGTTAGTTCTGCGGCAAACGCACGCCTCTCGCCTCCTTTCTCCCTGCGCTGCTGGAAATGTCATCTCCCTTTTCTCTCAGATTTCTTTTGTCCTTCCTTTCTTCTCCTGGTATTATCTATCTCAGTCTCATTCTCGCGATCATTCTCTTTTTGACAATATTTCTTCAGAGAGGGGATATTTCCTCCCATTTCCCCTCCCTCCTCTCCTCCTCCTCTGGCTTTTTGGTGTTTTTTTTTCTCCTTCATTCATTTTGGTTCTCTGTCCTGTCATTATCGACTGCAGTGAGTGGCTTTGTGTGGCGGCTCCTGTCTTATCTGGTTCTGTCAGGTGCTGGTTAAAATCCATTCATCGCTCGGATGCACAAAGGTGGGCTGGTAAAATGCCACTGCTGCCTCCACACCGCAATGGGAGGAATAATCTTTTAGCTGGACACTCTGTATGGCACTAAATGTGTCTTGATTCCCTCTCTCAGTTTATCTTCATAACTGTCAGTGGAACATTGGGAGAAATTAGTTGGGTTTGTTGCTGTAACTTTGCCTGTGCCTGTTTCCTTTACTTTTACAATGCTTCTCTAACTTTACCTATGTATGTTACATTTCATCTATTAGTCCACATGATACTGTACAATCTGTAAGCACATACACTGCACCAACTTTCATCAGGGTTGTCTTGTCCTACAAAACAAAAACATGGGCCATGATCAGTTTGAGACATGCTATAATACTACACATAGGAGCTTTAAACCTGCATTCAGTGATTTTTTTTTACAACTTAGGGCATTATTTTCATCTCCAAAAGATGATATGGGGAACTTGTTAGCAAGCAGTTGCTGTTGAGTCGTGTTTCAGGCAACCTGATGAATGTAAGACCAATATTCACTCTCCTTTTAGCTCTGTTTTGGTCCCTACCAACTCCTGACAAAAACACCTGGCTCGTCACCAGCTAGTCACTAACTTTGTTCATCTGCTCTTTGGTGCTAGCATAAAGTAGGTTTATCAGAGCCTTTTCACTGAAAACAGCTGCCTGTTGTGGGTGGAGAGGAAAACCAAAACAATGATCTGAAAGACGCTAAAACGCTCCGTTGTACAGACGGGAAATGCAGAGCTGGTGTTGGGATTAGGGATGTCAACGGTTAACTGCTAATCGGTTAACTGCCGAGAACAATTTTGACTGGTTACACGTCGGTCTATAGGTTAATTTAAAGTCTACTGTATATGTTAATTTACCATTTAACAAATGAATATTGTAAACTTTTCAATTCAGAATTGATGCGTCATGTCATTGATCGGTGCACCCGTGACCTGATTAAAATGCGGCAATAAACATCATTTTCTGTTGGTTTGTCACTACAAGTGACACTTCATCCTACACAGTCAATTGATGCATTGTTAATATAATATAGGTCTGTCAATCGATTAGCGATTAATCGCAAATATCAACATGGGAGTGGGCAAATATGCTCGCTTTATGCAAATGTTTCTATATATTTATTATTGGAAATCAATTAACAACACAACACAATGACAAATATTGTCCAGAAATCCTCACAGGTACTGCATTTAGCATAAAAAAAATGCTCAAATCATAACATGGCCAACTCAAGCCCAACAGGCAACAACAGCTGTCTGTGTGTCAGTGTGCTGACTTGACTATTACTTGCCCCAAACTGCATGTGATTATCATAAAGTGGGCATGTCTCTAAATGGCCATGCCAGTTTTTCCTCGCCAAAATTAGGCGTAAATTTGGAGCGTTATTTAGCCTATTTAGTATGAAATGGTTGGTACCAGTGGCCTGTCCTTAACTTTTCTAGTCTGTTGTCCGTATCTTCACTCTAGCTTTAAAACTGAGTTGTGTTAATGCCTTAAAGAAATTATTATTATTATTATCACATTAACTTTGACAGCTCTAATAAAAACATTAAGTACTGCAGCTTTAAAATAACCAATACTGATTATACGACATTATTAACTTTTAACAAATGTTTCATGTGGTCGTGATAGTCGCTTAAAAACTACTGAATTGGTTGTAATAACTTTGCTCTCTTTGCCTTTGAGGTAGCTAGTAGCAAGACTTTTTTTTATATCACAGATGAAATTAATCTATTCCTTATTATTTTAACACATTCCCGACATTGTCTTTGACAAAACTTATAAATATTCACCTTGTTGTCTTCTTGACCTTTTTCACGGAAGACATTTTGTCATGTCTCAGTGGGAAATGCACAGATGTTAATACTCATGGTCACACTGTCCTGGCTCACTTGGACACTAGAATAGAACAGAGCCATCGTTAAGGTCATAAGTAACACTTGTGCTTTTCCGACTATAACAAGTCAAATTATCTGAGAGAAAAAAAAGGCCTGTTGATGCAGAATCTTACTGTTTTGTATAATAAATTCCTAAATAACAGTGACATTGCTTTCTGAAGGGTCACTGAAAGGTTAGGTTTTGCCACTAGAATGCAGAGTTCCTGCATCGGTATTAGCGAGTCGGCTGAATAAGTAACGGTAATGCAATATTCCAGTGTCCTATGACCTGAATAACAACATGTACACACACTGGTACTGAGCCCCAGGATGACCGCCATGGGCGAGAGAGAGAGAGGGAGAGAGAGAGAGAGAGAGAAGGAGAGAGAGGGAGAGAGAGAGAGAGAGAGAATTATTGTCGACATGGTTTGTGGCGTTTGGCTTTTTGCTCTCTGTGATGGATTTGGTCCAAACCCTTGAGACACACAA